>LZPB01000121.1:0-55044 GCA_001676865.1 Ceratocystiopsis minuta | reverse complement strand
CCATCGCCGCCGCCGTCGTCGTCGCCGCCGCACCGCCCCGCCGCTTGCTGCGCCCGCCCTCGACCCCGCCCGCCACCGCCGCCGCCGCCTCCTCCTCCATCTGCCGCGCCTTGTCGCGCGCAAACTCCGCCGCCCCGTCGTCGTCGCCCAGCGCCTGCGCCAGCAGCGCCGCGTTGGCCCGGTTCGGCCGGTGCTGGCCGACCACAGCAGTCACCGCGCGGCGGCCCCCGCCGTCTTCCTCGTCCGTGTCGTCGTCGCCGTCGCTGCTCGTGCCCGAGGACGACGTGTCCGACGCCTCGCCCGCCCCGGCCACGACCGTCTCGTTGAGCTTCTTGGTCTTTTTCGTCTTCGTCTTCTTCTTCTTCTTGTCCTGGCCCGCCTTGGCCTTGGCCTCGACCGCCGCCGCCGCCGCCTTGGCTTCCGCCTCGAGCACCTCCTCGTTCCGCCGGAACAGGTCCTCGACCACGGCGTCCATTGCCAGCCGGTTGCCGCCGCCGCTGGCCTCCGTCTTCTTCTTGCTGCGAGCGCTCTTGCCCACCACCTCCCAGCCGTCGCCCGGCAGGCCGGCCGGGGTCGCCGCCGCCACGGCCGTGCCGCCAACAGGCGTCAGTGCGGCCGCCGCTTCGGCCCGCGCGGCTGCCGCAAACGCCTCCGTTGCGCCGGCCGCGCCAGTAGCGACCGCCGCCGCCGCCGCCGCGTCCGTGGCCCGGCGCCGGTCCGTCGCCGCCTGGGCCGTCTTGCCGGCGTTGGCCGTGCCGTACGTGCGCCGGCCGACCACCTTGTCGGCGTCGTCCGCCTCCTCGGCCTCCGCCGCGCCGCCCGCGCCGTCGTCGTCGCTGTCGTTGGCCGCGTTCAGGTCGCGCAGCAGCTCGGCCACCGCCTCGTCGTTGGCCTTCTTGTGCGCCAGCTCCGCCCGCTGCATAAACGGCATCCCCATGAGCCCGGGCACGTCGCCCTCGGCCTTGCTGCCGCCAGCCTTGTTGAGCTTCTCGACAGTGCGCAGCTTGAAAGCCTCGTCGTCGACGTCGTCGTCGTCGTCATCGCCGTCGCTGCTGCTGCTGTCGTCGTCGTCGCTGGCCCCCTCCCCGCGGCCCTCCACGCGCCGCCGCAGCGCCTCGCTCTGCCGCGCCATGTCCGCCATGCCCGAGCGGAACTCGTCGTCCCACGCCGCGCGGTTCGTGCCCTTGGCCCGCTTCGCCCACTTGCTGTCGCGGTGGCGCGCGCCCATGCGCTCGAGCGCCCGGCGCCGGTGCTGCGCGTCGCGCTCCGCCTCGGAGTCGCCGTCCGCCTCCGCGTCGCTGTCGCCCGCCTCCGCCAGCAGCGCCTCCGTCTTGGCCCGCTCGCGCCGCCGGATGCGCCGGTACGCCTTGCTCTTGATCTTCTTGATGCGCTTGGCGCGCGCCACCTCCGCCGACTGCAGCGCGCGCTCGCGCCGCTTCTGGCCCACCAGCGCCTTGAGCTCGTCCGGCGTCAGCTCCGGCCGGCCCGTGCCGTCCGCGCCGCCCGCGCCGCCGTCCGCAATCCCCAGCGCCGCGCGCTCCGTCGCCTCCGCCTGCGCCCGCGGCCCCAGCCCGCTCTCCTCCATGATGCTGAGGACCGTCTTCTCCAGCGCGGTGCGCGCGTCGCGCGGGCCCAGCGCCGGCGTCAGCGTCACCGTGTCGATGCGCGACGCCGCCAGCGAGCCCGCCACCTCGAACCGCACGTGGTCCGCGCGCCGGTTCTGCTTGACCGTCTCCGTCCACCGGTCCAGCGTCTCGTGCGCCTTCTCCGCCGCCGCCAGCCGCAGCTGCCGGTCCTGCAGCATCGGCGCCAGCGGCACGTCCAGCGCCTGCGCCGCCGTCTTCTTCTTGCCGGCGGCCCCCTCCGCCGGGCCCGCCGCCAGCGCCGTCATCTGCACCGTCTTCTTCAGCGAGCGGTCCCTGCTGTCGAGGTCCTGCAGCGCAAACGCGTACGGGTTGCTCGCCGCCGCGGCCGTGCGGCTGCTGCTGCTGCCGTCGGCGTCACCGCCAAACTTGGCCGCAAGACCCTGCAGCACGTCGTCGTCGAGATCCTCGTCCATGTCATCGTCGCTCTCGCTCTCGCTCTCGCTCTCGCTTGCGCTATCGCTCGCACTGTCCTCTGTGCTGCTGCCGCCGTCGTCGGAACCAGAAAAGCCGTCGGACGAGAGATCGCTGTCGCTGCCGGCCTTGCTCTTCTTCGCCGCTTTCGTCTTCTTCTTGTCCTTGGCCGCGTCGGCCGTCGACCCGGCTGCTGCCTCGTCGTCGTCTGACGACACAATGTCCAGCGCCTGGGCCAGGTCGATGGCGTCGTCGCCCAGATCCGCCCCGTCGTCGCCGACGTCTTCGTCGTCGTCGCTCACGCCGTCAAAGTCGGCAAAGGCATCGTCGTCCTCGCCCTCGTCGTCCTCATCGCTGGCCGCAGCCGCCGCAGCCGCGGCGCGCTGCTTGTTGCGCTCCTTGTTCTTCCGCGACGTCTGCGACTGGGCCTTTTTGCGCTGGCGGTCTGCGCTCCCGCGGAACGAGAACGCATCAAACATCTCGTCGTCGCTCTCGCCAAAGGCCTCGTCGCTGTCAATCTCCGAGTCGTCGTCGTCCGCCCCGACACCCTCGCGCCACTCGTTGCCCGAGCTGTCGCTGTGCAGGCTGCCGCCGTCCGAGTCGTCGTCGTCGTCGTTGCCGTCGTCGTTATCCCGCCCCGCCGTGCGACGCCGCTTCACATGCCCGTCGTCGCCGTCGCCGTCCTCATCGTCCGAGTCGGCATCGCGCCGGCGCTTCGGCTGGTCCCCGTCCTCGACGTCCAGGTCCCGCATCCGCACGCCCTTGAGCTTGCTCGGGCCGCCCACCTGCTTCTCGGCGAGCGCCATCACGTCCACACGGCCCCCCTGCCGCGTCCGCAGCCCTCTGCTGCCGCTTCCGGCACCGCCACCGCCGCCGCCACCGCCTCCCTTGCCGCCACCGCCGCTCTTCTTGCTCTTCTTCCGGCCGCCACCAGCAGCCGGGTTCGACAGCAAAGGCCGCCCGTGGGCCTGCCGTCCTGGCATGTTTGGTTTCGCAGTTGAGGACTTCAGGTGATGTGGCTATGTCGTCTTCTGTGTCTGTATCCCTGTGCTGTATTGGCAAATAGATGTGTGTCTTCTCGGGGCGAAACGAAAACCCAAGCACTGCGCTGAGAAAATTGGCTGTCAATCCCAGTCTCTTCTTTTTTTCCGGATCGCTCTTTCTCTTTTTTTTTTCAGTGGAGATTTGGTTCTGCCGCAATAATTCGGGGAAGGCGGTGAGTGCACCTTTTCAGGATCCACTTTTCGCCAGAACCGCAAAAGGCTTCAATGCCGAAAGCATCACCAAAAAAACGACCTCAGCCAAACCGACCGACGGCCACACCCGAACCGCCTGCTGGATGCTGCCCCCCTGAGCGGACACGCTCCCCCACCACCCCGTCACTCCCGGAGAAAAGCCCTTTCTTTACCCCCAACCATGCGCCCCTCCGACATCCTCCTGCGGCCGTTCCGCAAGCTGCGCCTGACCGTCAAGGACGTCAAGAAGGGCTTCTACAAGGGCACGCGCACGGGCGCCATGGGCCGCCACACCAAGCACGGCGGCTACGTTATCGAGTACAGCCGCGTGCGGACGTTTGTCGTGCCGTCGCTCACCGACTTCAAGGTATATTCGGAGCGGACCGTTCTCGGGTTCGTTTTTTTCTCGTGCCGGCCTCGCTGACGCTCTCTTCCCTTTCTAGCTCACCCCCTTCGTCTCAAAACGTGTGCGGCCTGTTTTCGGCACCTACCCGCGGCGCGACGACGCAGAGCCCGGCGCCATCAGCGGCCCGCGCGATCCCGCCGCCTACCTTGCACGGTGGAAGGCCCAGAACGGGCTGGACTAGATGCAAGAGGCGTGCTGTTCAGGACACAGGACAGTGTACAAGGGAGTAACGGGATGTCTGGAGCTTTGTCATTTTGGGATTTGCATAAAAAGACCAGTCTGTACGTGTATGAATACGGTATCAAGAGGCCGGAATCAATGAAATGCCTTTTAATCAATAATCTAGTAAAATCTATAGAAGACAAAGCTTGGCCGCTGGTATACGGGTAAACGCTATACGCTATTCAAAACCATGCATCGAAAAAAGGGTGAAAAGAGGATATAGGAGTGAGGGAAGAACAAGTCGTTTCGTTTCGAGCCCTGGTGGTTGCTGCTGTCATCGTTCGCCCGCCCTTGCGGCCGCATAGAGATGGAGGCTATTCCGGACGGGCTGCGCCGGTCGGCGTCGTCGGCCGGTGCTCGCCCGAGTTCAGAGTGACCATGCTAGCGGTGTCGGCTTCCTTTCGGAGCGAGAACGGCAGGGCGATGCCGCCGAGAAACGGTCGCTTGCCGGAGACGCCAGACTTTGCAGGCGCACCATTGGAGCTCAAGAGACGTCCGTCGCTGAAGCCACCGCTGGCTTTGTTCTTGTCGGCAGAAGGAGACCCAGAGTTACCGTTGACTGTGGCCGAGTTGTCCTCCCCCTCTTGCCCAGTGCGGTCCGAGAGGACAGTGCCATTCGCAGGAATGGTGTTTCCGACATCACCAGCACCGGAATCGTCACGGGTATCGTCGTCGGCATTCCCATCCGCATCGCTGGTATCGGTTGATGTCCTCCGGGGGGCTTCGTGCCACGCCGTGTTGGTAGTCGACCGGCGTCCCACCTCCTCGTCTTCGCTCGCAGAGTCCACGCTGCTGCTCGGTGCCTGGACGGCCTCCTGCTCCCGCTCCATGGTTTGCTCGTCGTGTCTAGAGCTCCACTTCGACCACATGGCCAGGCCCCGGCTGCGCTTCGGCGCCTTTTCCGACAGGTCTGCGCCGATCTTGCGTCGGCCGGCAAGGGCGCCCGGCGGCGGATGCTCACCCGGCCCAAATGACACAAACCCGACGGCGGCGTCCTTGATCCGCTGCTTGAGAACCTTGTCCCGGTCTTTGGAATACCGGCTGTCCCACTCCTCTCTCGCCTTCATCCACCGAGCGACGGGCCCCGGCTTGTACACACCCACGGACTCCGGGGCCATGGTGCACCCACGCAATTCGGCGGCCGGAGCAAGCGGGAAGATCTCGCCGTGCGTGGTGACGCGCTGCCGGATCATGTGGTCGTGGAACGGAGGCAGCTTGTCGCCTGCTCTGCCCACTTTTAGCTGGCTGTTCCCTGCCGCGGATTTTTTTCCTTGTGTAGGCTTCGGTGCCCGGCCGTTCGCATGCCCGTTTGTTGGTCCATCCAGGTTACCGTTTTCGCTGTTGGATCCAGTCACAGAGACTGCTGCATCGTCGTTGGAGCTACCAGACGAGATGACCGAAACCGTATCGTCGTTGTCAATGGCGATTTCGGCATCCTGCGACCGAGAAAGCGCCCAGGCACCAAACTGAGCGATTGCCCGGTACATGAACTTGGCCGGCCGCGTAAAGCTCAGCGTGGGTGCGACATGGCAGAGGTCGTCCCATACCTGCAGCTGAACATCCGTAGGCGGATACTTCTGAATGGTCGCCTTGTCGGCGTCACTCAGCTTTGCTTCTGCCGGTGCGTACTTGGCTGGGTTCGCGCATTTGTGGGCGATATAAATCTGCTCGTCCCGCAGGATTTCGCCGCCCCCAGTGACGATCATCAGAGGTGGCAGGCCGCCCAGAGTGGGTTGCATGACGGGACTGACGAGAGGGTGCGTGAGCATGTTGTTGGTCGTGTAAAGCTGGATCTGCTCCCGGACAAAAATCTCTTCGCCATCCACCGTCAGAGTCTCTCGGTTCGAAGCAAACATCGCCCGGGCAGCTTCGGTTTCGGTGTCGGTCTCAAAGGCTGTCGTGTACGAGTCGTCGGTGTCGGCTGATGCTTCGGCTGTATGCGTTGCAGCTTGCGAAGTCGAGGTCGAGGACGCCACCAGACGCCGGGAGTGGGCCAAACGGTCCAGCCTGTGCATCTCTTCGAGGACCTCTTCCGTCGGTGGTGGCCAAGAGACAGACGGTCGCTGGTGGAAGCCGTGGGGCGGAATATAGTCCAGAGGGCAGGGCATGTCGAGGCTGGGAAACGAATGCGTAAGGTCAACCCAGGGGCTGATGAGGATGGCGCCTGCGGGTAGGGGGATGCCGCGGTCGCGCAGTATCACGAGAATCGACAGCACCATGCCGCCGCCTGCAGAGTCGCCCGCCAAAACAATGGTGCTAGGGTCCTGCAGCGTGAGCAGATGCAGGTAGGTGGCGAGGCAGTCCTGCAGACCGCAGGGGAAGGGGAACTGCGGCGCCAGTCGGTAGCGCGGGGCCAGGACGCGGGCTTTGAGCTTTCGCGCATGACGTTGCAGCTGATAGCGGTGCTCGTCGATGCTGCCCATGAAGTAGGCACCACCGTGGACGTAGAGCATGATGCGGCGGGAGGGGACATCGCCAGCGCGCTTCCGGGCGTTAAAGTCGGCGCGCATTTCGATCCACTCTGCCCGCAGCGGGCTCTTCGGCTTGCGCCATTGCCACCACTGGTGGCCGCCGATGCGGCGTATGCCCTCGGGGCCGAGCTGGTCCTCCAGCACGGTGGCAGCACGGGCCAGCTGGGTCTCGGGCACAACGATCGGCTCAACGCGTACCCACTGCGGGTGCGGCACCCACTGGCTCATGAAGGCCTGCACCTCCTCGACGGTGTGGTGCGATGCATAGATGAGGAACTGGCGCACCAGATGCAAGCCCTCGTCGTAGGACAGGTGGGCCGTCGGACGGTTGCGCAGGGGCCTCCGATTGAAATACTAGGAAGGGTCAGCAGGAGCACGGGCATGACCGGCATCATCGGGATTCCTGGCATCGGCTTTCCATGCGTCTGAAATGACACCATGCGACACCATACGCATCGGCAGCATCCTTGACGGCACCGGCTTCACACGCACATGGGAAAACAATGTCGAGCAGACGGTGGGCGTGATGGCCAGCGACACGGTGGCCGTGTTGAGCACCATGGTGGCGGTGTCTTAGGGCAAGGGAGGGAGGAGGGCGGGACGAAACGAAGGCAAAAGGGATCCTGGCTGTAACACCACCCTCTGCCTCAGTCCGCAGGGTGTCGGTAGAGATCTTGTTCTGGTTTGTTTTGGTTTGGTGCAACTGTTGACTTGGAGAGGGGGCGCAACCGATCTTGGCCAATAGCGCCGTCGCGCCTTCCGGATCAGATCCGCACAGACCGTATGATGTCATGCTAGCTGCTTTCGCTCAATCTCCACTTATGTATATTACCCCTGGATTCCCCCGTAAATACCCCCGGAATCGACCCAGAATCCCCACGGATTGCCTAGCATGCTCCCTACTTTCGATCTCCCGAGCTTTCTTGTCGCCCTCCATGGCACCCATGCCGAGTATGCGTAAGTAAAAAGAGCCTTGCCGAATAAGAAGAAAGAAAACAGTTATAGCAGGCCATCCCGTGGCCGTGCGCGGCCTGTGCTAGCCGTCAGTGGCTCGCTACATCAGAAGACGATCGCCGCTGATCAGTCCCTGATAGCCGCTCTGGACCTGGCTGAATTTCAAGAACCCACATGACTCGCTCTCCAGATGGTTGATAAGGGATGCCAGGGTCTTGAAGTCCTTCCGGCAACCGCCCTTCGGGCAGTGGTAGAGCGCTTGCTGGTCTAGAAGAAGCGGTCAGCAACAAACAGCAAGCAGGATGGGCGACAAATAAAGGAGGGGAGGGTGGAAGGAGGCGCAAGAAACACTTACGGGCTGGCGAGCTCAAGTGCTGGTTCAGCCCTGTCAGCGACCCGAATTCGCGGCTGCAGAGATAGCAGCCGTAGGCGTTGCCGTTCCACGCCTTGCCCGTGGCCTGGTACTCGTCCGACCCGTGCCACTCCAGGAGTTTTTTGGTGACGAATCCGCCGGGGTCCTTTGCGTGTACAAAGCGGTACAGGTTATCGCGGTTCATCTTCGGGGCGTTCGGACAGGTGCCCCTCTCGACGTGGTGCGTCACGCCCGTGGCCGTGGCAAATTTCTTCTTGCAAAAAGGGCAGGCCATGTTCCGCCCAACATGGGCATGGGACCGGGAGTGCTTTTGAGCCGGGGGTGGCGCTGGTATTAGATATGTGCGTCTGTCAGGGGTATAAAGGTAGTCTGTGGCTCACCATCTTTAAGCCGTTGGACGACTTGAACTCGCGGTTGCAGTCATTGCAGAAGAACTTGCCGTGGGAGTAGTTCTCGTGGTCCTGACGCTCCTCGCACGACGGCCAGGTGTCATAGCACACATGGCATTCGAACGCAAAGTGGTTCTTGTCGTTCATGTGCTGGTTGGCTGCACTGTTGCTGTAGAACGTGCGGGGGCACCGCGAACAGGAAAAGGACATTGTTGCGGGAAGTGGCGTGCACACGATGACGCAGAGGAAGAGGAAAATGAAAGAGGTAAGCAGCAATGCGCCGACGGCATATGCGTGATGCAATGCCTCTGTTGATAACGAGGTCGGCTGGGTCGGTCGTCACTGCTCGTTTGCAGCTTACTCCGTACTCCCCGATTCGGACTAGTCCCTAACAGAGCTCATTTGACCATATCGTTCATGCCTCAGGCACCAGTTAGTCGACAGTTTCTGCCTCAGGCTCCAGCTAGTCCACAATCTCAGCCTCAGGCCAACGCCAGATATAAACCAACATCGCAGCTCATAGTTCCTCCGACGAAGGGCCTAGTTCAAATCTTCCGCCAATCACAAAATATACGAGCCGCAATTTTTATTGGAGGCATAGGCTCGCGACACTCGGCGAGCGAAACCCCGACGTACGCGTACCAGTATAGCGCGCGTGCCCCATAACTGGGTAAAACACTTTCTTTGCACCGAGTCCCGAAGATGCCCTCTCGTGCGCTTTTCCCACACACTTTTTCTCAGCCCTCGCCCGTGCTCCCCAGGCTGTTGCGCGGCATCTCTTGCACACGGCCTCTCCGGCAAGTCGTATCATAGCGCCAGGCTGCGCAGGTCATCCGGCCCCGGTCGTCTGCCCCGGCAAGACTTTTTGCGGCTGTCCCTGAACGGAGAAGCGCCCGCCGCTGGCCCCGTCTTCCGGGCCTTTCTCTCCAGCGCCCCGCGCGCCGCCTCTCTTCCACGCCCTCCCTGCCGGCGTGTGGCCGAGCCACGCTCTTGTCCACCATGGCAGCCGCACCGGCCGAGCAGATGCCGGCGGACCTGGCCGAGACGGACGAGGAGCAGACGCACCGGTGGTTTGTCGGCAGCATCGACCAGGGCACGACGTCGACGCGCTTCATCATCTTTGACGGCAACGGCCAGCCGGTCGCGAGCCACCAGCTCGAGATCCCCAACCTGTATCCCAAGCCGGGCTGGCACGAGCACGACCCGCGCGCGCTGCTGGCGTCGGTGCACACGTGCATTGAGGGGGCGGTGCGCCAGTTCGAGCAGCTCGGCCACTCCCTGCAGAGCCTCCGCGCTGTCGGCATCACCAACCAGCGCGAAACGGCCGTCGTCTGGGACAGCGAGACCGGCGAGCCGCTGTGCAATGCCGTCGTGTGGCCGGACACGCGCACTGCCGCGCTGGTGCGCTCGCTCAAGGCCCGCGCCGCCACGGCCGACGCCCTCTCCGCCGACGACCTGCCGGGCATCTGCGGCCTGCCGCTCTCGACCTACCACAGCAGCGTCAAGCTCATGTGGCTGCTCGAGCACGACCCCGCCGTGCGCGCCGCCGCCGACGCCGGCCGCCTGGCCTTTGGCACCGTCGACTCGTGGCTCATCTACAAGCTCAACGGCGGGCCCCGCGGTGGCAGCGGCAGTGGCGGCATCCATGTCACCGACAGCACCAACGCCAGCCGCACCATGTTCATGAACCTGCGCACGCGCCAGTACGACGACCGCCTGCTCGCCTTTTTCGGCATCGACCGCAGCAAGGTGCGCCTGCCGCGCATCGTGCCGTCCTCGGACGCCGAGGCCTTCGGCGCCATCGCGTCTGGCCCGCTCGCCGGTGTCCGTATCGCCGGCTGTCTGGGCGACCAGTCCAGCGCGCTCGTCGGCCAGTGCGGCTTCCGCCCGGGCCAGGCTAAAAACACCTACGGCACCGGGTGTTTCCTGCTGTACAACGTGGGCACGGAGCCGGTGTTCTCGCGCTCTGGCCTGCTCGCCACCGTGGCGTACGACTTTGGCCAGGGCCACCCGCCTATCTACGCGCTCGAGGGCAGCATCGCCGTCGCCGGCGCCGGCGTTAAATTTCTCACCGATAACCTGGGCTTCGCCAGCGCCGCGCACGAAATCACGGAGCTGGCCGAGAGCGTGCCCGACAACGGCGGCGTCGTCTTTGTGACGGCCTTCAGCGGGCTCTTTGCGCCCTACTGGATCGACGATGCAAAGGGCACACTGTGTAGGTTTTGTGAAAAGGAGATGACCAAGGAAGCCAGCTAACACCCCCAGTCGGCATAACACAGCACACGCAAAAGGGCCACATTGCACGCGCCACCCTGGAGGCGACCTGCTACCAGACCAAGGCCATCCTCGACGCCATGGAGCGCGACAGCGGCCAGCGCCTGGCCCGCCTCGCCGTCGACGGTGGGCTGTCCAACAGCGACCTGTGCATGCAGACCCAGGCCGACGTCAGCGGCATCCCCGTCGACCGGCCCGCCATGCGCGAGACCACGGCGCTGGGCGCGGCCATCGCCGCCGGCCTGGCCACGGGCGTGTGGAAGAAGCTGGCGGACCTGCGCGACGTCAACCGCGCCGGCCGGCGCGTGTTCCAGCCGAGCCCCGACCGCTCCCACAACGAGCGCTTGGTGCGCAAGTGGGAGCAGGCGGTGGAGATGAGCCGGGGCTGGGTCAACAGCGAGGCCGACGACGCCGCCGCGGACAAGGCAGCCGACGAGGCAGCGGGCAGAACAAAAAAGGGTGACGCCGGGGACGCCAAGGTAGCATGAGATACAGCGCATATCTAGAGAAAAAGACGCATGAGCAAGCGTTACAGCAACAACCCAAACAGAACGATGTGACTTTGTACTCGTGGTTGTCCAACGCAAAAAGCCTTGACATGCACGATCGATCCAACAACCTCGTAGTATATGCTTCGTATGATTTGTTCGTGACGGCATACCACGGCAAGCATAAGACAACGAAAAGACATCACAAGACGAGGGGAGGGGGAAGATCAATTATTTGCTATTCCGACGCCAAACCAATCCGTTATTCTTCTTTTTCTATGCATTCCCGAAAAGACAAAAAAAGAAGCAAAAAGGAGAAATAGAATAAGTAATTGGAAAATAAGGGACATGGCCTTCTCTTCAAGATTGTAGAGGTGGCGAGACACGAGAACAGAACAGACCAAACACGGAGGGCTGGGGAGAGGGGAGGCGGATGTGTCAAATGGACTGGGATTAAGACAAAACACAGTATACCATAACAAAAATGCCCTTCGAGGGACGGGAAAGAAAGCCAGCAAGTGCCGAAGATTGGTTGTAGGTGGCGTAGGAGATAAGAGGATGGTGTGAGAGGGTATAGATTTTTGGGGGTTGTGCTCCTTCGTCCGGACGATCGTGTCGCTCGGGCCGATCGAGTAGACGAGGCAGAAGGGCAGGCGTCGCCGGGTCCATTTACATGATAATGGCCGGGACGTCCACGTTGGCCTTGATGCTCTTGTGTGGCAGGACGCTGCCACCGTTGACGTAGATCTCGTCGCCGATAGAGACGTCGTCGCCGAGCACAGTGACGTTCTCCAGACGGGCCCAGCGCCCGACCGTGCTGTTCCAGCCGACAATGGTGCTCTTGACCCAGGCGTGGTCCTTCACCTTGGAGCCGGACAGCAGCACGCAGCGCTGCAACCGCACGCCGTCGCCAATCACGACGTTGGGGCCGATGGTGACGTTAGGGCCTATCCGGCAGTTCTTGCCAATCTTGGCAGAGGGGTCGATGAGCACGTTGCCGCCGTGCACGTAGGGCGTGGAGGACGGCGTGAGCAGGTTGGAGCCCTTCTTGGTCAAAGAAGACAGGTACAGGCAGGTGCCGGTCAGGAAGTCCTTGGGCTGTCCGACGTCCATCCAGTAGCCCTCGAGGTCGAAGGAGTGCAGCTGGCCGTCGCGGACCATCGCGGGGAACGTCTCCTGCTCGATCGATGTGGGGCGCAGCTCGATGCGCTTCAGCACAGAGGTGTTAAAGATGTACAGGCCCGCGTTGATACGGTTGCCGACGAACTCGACGGGCTTCTCCACGAAGCGGTCGATGCGCGTAGGGTGATCGGGCTTGTGGACAATGACACCGTATTTGGACGGCTCCTCGACCTTGGTGACGCAGATGGTGCCCTCGTCGCCGTGGGCCTTCTGGAAGGCGGCCAGCTCCTTGAAAGGGAACTCGCAAATGACGTCCGAGTTGAGGACAAAGAAAGGCGAGTCGTCCTTCAGCAGGACCTCCTCGGCAAGCTTGAGCGGGCCAGCCGTGCCGAGCGGCTCGGTCTCGATGGAGAAGGTAATGTTGACGCCGAATTTTCCTGCCATCTAAACAGAGGTCCAGTGTCAGTTTGGTCCAATCGCAAGCGTCTCGGCTTCCCGCCCGCGTCCCGAAAAAGAACCAATGAGGAACAGAAAAAGAACGCACCTCAGCCAGACGGTCCTCCATGACCTCGGGGCGGTAGTTGACGGCGAGCACGATGTCCGTGACTCCTGCATCGGCGAGCGCCTCGATCTGGTGCAGGATCATGGGCTTGTTGCCGAACTCAACCAGGGGCTTCGGCAGCGTAAGGGTCTGAGACATAAAAGAGGTACGAGTCAGCGGGTGGTTCCGAGTCGTTCGCGGGGCGCCAAAATCCCCTGTAGCCCAGTATCTGTGCCATTGCTCAGGCGGAATGGAAAGGGGGGGTTGCATACGAGAGGCCGCAGCCGCGTGCCAAAGCCGCCGACGAGAATGAGTGCTGGAGGGGTTAGCCAGACCGGCCACAAGAAGGGGGCAGCGAGAAAGAAGCATGGCAGAAGCCGCCTGCACGGGGGGGACAGAAGCCATCCGGTCTGCGTCGGCACATACCCTTCATTTTGGAAGAGAAAACGCGATTTGGTTTATTAGGGAACGGGTCCGGTAGGACAACCAAAGTGCTCGGGGAGGGGGAAAGAGCGGTGGGCAACGGGGAGTTAAAAACGAGCGTCGAGAAGGCAAGCGGCCAGAAAAAAAATATCGATAGGCGAGAAAGGGGCGTGCAGCTGGAGAGCGTTCTCGGACGCGAAGGAAAAACGGATGCGGTGCGAGGGATTGACGGGATTGAAAAAGAAGAGAACGGGGAAACAAGGGGGTTCAAGGAGAAAGGACACGATGAAGCAAGTATGGAGAACGGAGGAAAGTGGAGACTAAAAAGGGAAAAAGCGAATCGGTGGGGGTAACCACCTTCGATCGTGTGTGGTGGTGTGAATGGACGCGCGCTATGGGCCTAATGGTATACGAGTAAGGGGGCAGGCGCGACAGACACGAGGAATGGGGTACTTGCCGTTGGCGTGTAATACGAGTTGCGCCATGGAAAGGAGGCGTGGCCGAGAACCCTAGGGAGAACGACGCATTTGGCACGGTGCGATCATCGTGGCTGAGCGCAGAGGGGTCATTGAGCCCCTAATACAGTGCTTTTTGCATTTTCTTTGTTTTCGCCACCCGTGTTCGCCGGGGCCGCACGTCAAGGGATGTGTGAGCGTCCATGTGCGTTTTTGCTTTTTTCGCGGTCGCTAAAGAAATAGGGGGTCATGTCCCCCCCGAGCGGAGCTACCCGTAATTGGCACTGTAGTCAGCGCACAACGCACCGTAGAAGGAGCGACCAATGCCCGGCGCGGACACCATCACGGACGGGTCTATTGTTTATGCCTCGTGGTTAAGTGCCGCTTCCGGTGGAAACGTAATGGCCTCGTAAAGCCAGCGTGATAGGGGCGAGATTTTGATCGGCTCAGGGGGTCTTAGACCGTAATTTCCAGGAATTATCAGTTAGGTGAAGTCATCATTTTTTTTGTGACCCGGAAGACTTGCTACAACAGAGAAGCGAGAAGTCGTCCCTATGTCATCACCATCTGAACAGCCACATGTAACTATGGGTAGAGGAGACATCATATCCTTACGGAGTACTCGTGCACGGAGCAGTGAGAAGGGGGTGAAGAAACCCAGAACAAAGAAAACAAAGAGGGTAAAGACAATGCCTTGATAAAATTAAAGCAACGCTGGGTGGAAAAGCGGCCATGTCTGGTTGGGTCGTCGGAGACCTATGCTAACTAAAGAGAACGTATAAAGTGCTGGGGAAACGAGAAAATGCGTGAGAAAAATGCAGAAAAAATCAAAATAGCCGCATCTAGTTCGTGAGTCGTGAAGAAGCAAAATCAGTCCGTCGCATCTGGCTTGAAATGGTTTCAAGGGGAACGGCTTCGTAAATCCATGGGTCGTGTAAGGGCTTTTGGGAACGTTTGTCGCTTTTTAGTAGTCGTGTCTTTTTTCGCCTATTCGCCTTTTCGCCTTTTCGTGGTCCGGCTTCCCGAGAGAGGGATGTCCTTCCACCCAGGCCAACGGGTATGTCTTTTTGCGGAAAATGGTCGTCGTAAAGAAAAAGGCTGTGAAGCCTCGTGCTGGGGAAATTTATCGCTGGGCAGAGCATCGCAAAAAGAGAGAACGAAGTGAGAGTAAAAAAAAAAAGAGTGATCCGGCATCCCGGGGAGGAAACAAAGAAAGCATCCACGGATCCGGTAGACGATGCCAGGCTCGCCTGCCCGACTTCACTCCGAGGAAGCCGTCGAGGAGCTGCTCGAGTGGTGTCCGGAACGGCGGCCGCCGTGGCTGACCTTGGTGCTCGTGGAGGACTGGCGCCCTTTCCGGTGCTTGCGGCTGGCATCGGTGGCCGGGAGGCCCTGGACAATGCCGTTTCTAGCAAGCATGCCCCCGTTGACGGAAAAGTTCCGGCACACCATAAAGGCCCGCATGGCTGCGTTCTCCTGGGCCAGGAAGTCCGACGCGTAAACAAGATCCGTCTGGTACTCGCGGCCGTTGACCAGCACCAGGCACGTGTAGCCCTGCTTGGCCCGGCTGCACTCGTACATAGGCTCGTGCCATCCACGGCGTTGGCAAAGGCCTAAATCAAGCAGGAAAAAGGAGGCCTGGGTTAGCACATGTTCTTTCTCTCGGTCGGGTCCGTTGCGTGCCTGTCTGCGGCCTGCAGACGGCCTGCAGACGGCCGATTAGAACTAGTCGATGCAGTCAGGCTGCATGCCGGCCCAACAACAGGAGGCTCCCGTTGGGCTTTGAGATGGTGCACTTGGAAACCAACCCGGCACTCGCCTCATGGATCCCACACACACACACCCCCACACGTCAACAAGGTATGTGAAACATTGGCGTATAAGGAAAGGCCCGGTGAACTGGAAACTCAAGTGTTACAGCACCATGGACAGACGGGCATGCTCCCCAAACCCCATTTGGCTGACACTGAGCCTCACGATGTCTCTGGCTGAGTATCATGGACATTCTGAGACAAAGGTGATATACAGCAAGGTGGCACAGGCGACCGCACGACGACGGAGGAAATGAGAGAAGGGAAACGGGAGAATAACGAAACCGGCGACAGATATATCCCTCTTTCCATATAAAAAAAACCTGGTAGAACTCACTCTGTAGATACTCCATGTAAAAGCCAAACGAGCTCATTTTGGCGGAATTTGGACAAAGTGCCCAACTGTTTGTTTTATCAAGGAAACGGGAGAAGAGATGCTGGCTGAATCGGAAACCTTTGCCGTGGAAGAAGACAGGGGAGAGTGGAAGGTGGGGGACAGGGAATGCAGTTGTGCCCAATGCCCAAGGGAAATAAAGAAGGGAAACAGTAGCACGCGTGACGGAAGTGTTACAGATCGTGTGAGATCAGTAGGGAATTGTGTGTGTGTGTGTGAGTGTGTGCGTGTTGTGAGAGCAATACGTGTAAGCTGTATTAGCTTCTAGATGAGTGTGTGGCGGGAATATAGGACGGGTTTTTAAAGTATTGTGGCAGAAGGGCGGCAAGCCAAGGATAAGTTTGGACCCGCGGTTCGAGCGGCGAGACGGCAACGGCGTGTTTTTATTACAAAAACGGCGACCGGGATGGTGCGGGGCTGGCATTGTTCCAGATAGCGGCGGGAAGACAGGAGCAGCAGGGTGCAGCAGGAAATAAAACCAAAAAACAAGCGGCATGGAGACGAAGATGCACGGTCAAAGATGCGGCTCTCAGAGTACGACCCATCTTGATGTGTTGGCGCTGTCGTTGCCAGTTGATAAAAAGCAGGCCAGACTAGACGGCTCCACACACTGTACACGCCGTAGTTGGGGGTGGGGAAGAGGGTAATTGAGAAGAAAACTTGTCCAACCTGGCGCGAGGATCGTGTCGATACGCCCTCTGGGAGTGAGAGAGACGTTGAAGGAACGGTGGCGGGCCAGCGACGCAAATGCGGGCTATGGGCTGAGGGGGGGGGGTGTGAGAGGAAAGGGCAGGGATCGCCGAAGGCCGAGAAGAGCGAGTCGAGAAGAAACGAACAAGAACACACGAAATTTTCCAAACAGCCGCCGCCATCCACGGTGAAGTGGCGAAATGGAACCAATGCCATGTCTGCATGCACGGCGAGACGCGAATCGAAAAAAAAAAAACGAAATAAACACCACAGGGAAGGGCGAGATTGGAAGCTAGACCAAACCCACCGCTGACGGCCAGTGAGGTTGCGTGGTTTGGCAGGCCGGATCGGAGGAGTTTGGAGAAACAGGCCGGTCGCCAAGGGGGGGTTGATCCTCACGAGTGAGTAGCAGCGCACCACATAACGACCCCGTAAAAATACGGAGAAAGATGCGCTCGTAGTGCGTTTTCTGTTAATGAATTCTCCCCAGCATATTTCCGTCAGCGGCAATCAAGAGGGGTCGTCTTTGCAACAACGGTTGCCATTTCCCTGCAGAAGCGGAGCAGTCTCTCCGTGCGAGTCGGCCGTATGCTGTGCAAGTAGCATTGGGGCAAATATGCATGCACCTGCACCTGCACTTGCAGGGAAGACGACGAAAAGGACGGGATGCCAGGGTCCTTGGGGAGCAGGGGCGTATCAAATGCACCCGCTCGGATTTGGAAAGGCGGCGAGCACGCTGTTGAAGAGCGGTGGCGGGTGAGTTCACTGCTCCGTCCATGCTTTGTATCCTGCAAGGTATCGGTTGTTAGCACTCCAACTCGTACGGAGTGCGCAAACCCGTGCTCCGTACTCCGTGAAGTATCTTACGGAGTACTCGTCCGTGGAAGAACGGAAGGCGTTTAAAATAGAAAAAGAACATCACAATCGCTGCGACTGGTGGATCCGCAGGGCTTGAACAAGAGATCGTATCCGCGTAACGCTCGTCGCTATGGGGGCCAAAGACCTGCTTCCCGGGCCCTCAGAAGATCTGCGGGCCTGGTAATACTCCATATACTGAATTGGCCGGCGCGTTTGCCGGTGCACTCCTTCTGTTGTTGTGTTGTTTCTGTGTCACGCCTCTTTCGTGACTTGTAGTTCACAACCGGGCATGGGCGGTCGTGTGCACAATGTCTGTCAAGTATCGCATTCCGCACTGCGCCAGCTTCTTGTCAGCTTCCGGCCACAGGAGCTCCTCACCGACTTCCGACTTCCACAGCTGGACACGCCAGCGGAGACACCTGCCGATTGGCAAGCCAGGTTGTCAAGTGGCGCCAGAATGAGCTGCATAAACCAGTGGCTGGGATACCGCTGGCGCGAATCTCTGCATCTCTAGGTCGCTTAGCGGTCGCCCAGCAGCATTGTGAATGGATAGCGGAGGGACGAAGGGAGGGGAGGGGGGCAAGACGACCGAAATTAATTTTGCGAATGTGTGGGAAAAAGGAACCCACGCCCGTAGATTTCATGCAAGGTGAGTTGGCAATCGGGGNNGGGGGGGGGGGGAGGATGGAAGAGGCGAGAACAACGAGGCCGGAGAGGGGCATTGTGCTGGACGCGGGGCCTTTTCTGCTTTTGCCGCTCATGCTGGTCGCTCCTTCTCCAGGTGTATCTCACCACCAGCGAACCCCAATGTGCTTCAATTGCACAGACGACGCCGCCCAGCACCTTCCCTTTCTTGCCCGAACGGCCTATTTTTTTGTGTATTTACGACGCAAACGGACGGAAAATGTTCAGGTTGTGTGGAGAAGGAGGGGCGAGCGTCCAAGTGGGGGAAAGAAGGGAAGAACAGAACAGAAGAGGAAAGTGCAGGGAATAGAGGCCACGAGATACGAAATACCTACAGTCATAGGATACGTAATTCGCGTACGCATCCGTAAGATACTCCGTACAGATGCCGGGGCCAGCTGGCCGCCCGAGTGAGCTTAAAGAAGACAGAAGCGACACATCCCGCACGTCAAACCAAGACAGTGCGAGTGAATCAGACAGGGCGGCCGTGCGTTTTTGCAAGGGCAGGGTTGCAAGGGGTGTGCGAGCGTCGCATTGACCTGGCGGTGACGGACGATGCAGTTCTACGGGATATTGGCTCCTTTACTCCGTACGTGCCAGTGCGCACTTGCATACGCAGCACCTAGCGACGAGAAGTGATAAGAGGCCGGGGGACCGTCGTGGGCCAGACACAACATCGTCCGATGCTTGCAGGTGGACCACGGCGCGACACCGCCATTCCCCCTCGTCTGCACTTTTGGCTTCTTGGAGAGCAAAGTGCGTATCCGTATGGAGTATTGTGGGAGCCCGGCAGGCAAGGGGTGAATGACGAGATCTGGGCTACTGCTGCCGAAAAGACCGGAGGCTGCAAAGAGCACGCTCCCATCGCCCGCCGAAACAGCAGCACGCTGCGGGATGCAAATGGGTACATGCAGCTGCAAGGCCAGCGCATGCACATAATATATGGAGTTCGTGCGCCCTTGTGCCAAGGCAGACAGAAAGGCGTTGCTCTCTCCGGTCGTCCTGGTTCGGCCCTGCCACATGGTCGCATAGACGGCCGTCCAACGTTTTTATCTTATAAATAGAATACCCAAACGAGGCGACTGTCCACCTCAGCTGTCGTGTCACAGGGCCATCCCTGCAGGATAAACAAACAACAAAGACGTTGAACTTGTTCGATGCGTTGCATTGATCATCAAAAAGCCCCCCCCCCAAAGCAGAAGGAATAAACAAACCCGATCCAACAACACTAGCCAGCTGTATCCTTGATGATCCCGAAGCTGTCCCTTGCCTTTCTTGGCCACCGGACCTCTGGCCGGCGATGTACCGCTGCTCATTCCATGCATGGCTATCCTTCCGTCTGCCCACTGGCAGAGCCTAGAAAGAGCTCTTGGCTTTGAAATACGCCTGAATCTGCTCGACGCGATCGGCCGCAATGGTGTACACGGGATGAACCGTGTTCACGCGGTCCTGCTCATCAAACACTTGGCTGCCGTCCTCTTCCGTAAAGGAAGAGACCCTCCAGGCCGTCGTGCTGTCGGCCCCCGGCACGTCTGCGCCACGGCTATCGCCGCCACCCACACCGCCGCTGCCGCCAGACTCAACGTCCGTGTTGCTGTCCACTAGCTCCCACTTGTGCTGGGCCGAGCTCAGACCCGACAGGACGTAGCAAGTATGGTACGGGTCCGACATTCTGCAGTGGCAAAAAAGCACAGTATTAGCCAGCTGTACAAAGAACGGAAAGGCAGCTGGGAACGCAAAAAAGGACTCACTTGCCGGGCTTATCCCGGAGACCACCCCGTTTGGTCTGGTCCTGGCAGCAGCACAGGATGTATCGAGTCAGCCCTTCGCGACTGAACAGAGACGAAGGTGCATGGACGGCCGGGTTGCCCGCCTTCTTCTGCCGCGCGAGGCAAGCCTCGACCAACGGCCAGCAGTCGCCAACCCAGTGGCTGTAGCAACCATCCACGAGCTTGTTCGTCCGCCCCGAAAAGCCGCCCTCGGGGGCATATTGACGGGCCGAGAGCCACGATACAAGTCGCGGAACATCAAGGTATCTAATGTGGTTAGCGGGGAGTAAACATGAAAAAAAAGATAATGAATAAAAGGACAGAGCCACCACCACCGATACCACACTCCTTCTTTCACCACTTGTCATTCTCGCGTTCGCCGGACGCCCAAGGCTGGTTCACAAGCATGCATGCCTTGTTGTCACTTTGTGAGTGGCCAGCCATGGGGCTGGGGCGTGCGGTCACAAACACCCCGCGGCACGTCGTGAAAAAAGAAATAAAAACAAAGAACGCAGAGACAAGAAAAAGAGAAAGCCGTACCGGTTCATGGAGCGGTCGGGCGAGTCTAGAATGGACAGACACGCCAGGGCACAGAAAGCATAGCCACCGTGGGCTTCAGTGCCCGGCTGAGACGATATCCCGCCTTCGTAAGTCTGGCCTGGATGCACCGGATCAGCGGCAAGGTCCACGAAAAGCAAGAAACATCCAAAATGGACCGTCAGAGATTATGCCGAGGGGGCCTCAGCCCGGATGCCACGTAGCCCGGCCCCCTCTTTTCCCTCCTCTTTCACCCGGCTTCAAAAAAGGCAGAGCCAGAAAAGGGAACGGTCACTCACATTTTTGCACATATTCCGCAAGGCCCGTGAAGAGCGTCGGCTTCTCGGGCGTCCAGGCAGGCGAGTCCGGGCTCAGGTTCAGGGGGAGGTCCAGGATGGAGATGATGGATGCGGCACAATAGGCTCCCCTGCGATGATATTGTTGTTGGAAGAGCGAACAGACAAGGAGGAAAGAGTGAAAAGAAAAGAACATACCGCACGTCTTCCTCGCCGCCAGACGCGATCTGGAAGCCGCCGTCCGGCTGCTTGAGCGAGCACAGCCAGCGCCACAGCGCGCGCCGGTCGATGGCCTCGTAGCACTGCTCGCCGCCGACGAGGGCCAGCGCCATCACCACGGCGTACGTAGTGGCCAGGTGCGACGCCTGGCCGTGGCCGCCGCCGAAGCCGCCGCTGGCGTTCTGCATCGACCGCGCCGTCGCCACCAGCGGCGCGCGGTACGCCGACACGTCCTCGCCCAGCAGCGCCAGCCCGTTGAGGCACCAAAACAGCAGCCACGGCCGGCTGGCGTCGTAGCCCACGAAGCCGCCCGGCAGCCGCCCCAGGCTGCGCTGCAGAAAGAGCACGTGGCGCGCGCGGTCCAGGCGCGGCACGCCGTGCGCGTTGTAGTCCAGGCGCACCCGGCCGTCGGCGTCGTCGTCCGTCTGCGCAGACAGATACGGCAGGCACGTCGCCACGGTCTTGTCCTGCATCTCGGACGTGTCGGTCACGAGCGCATCGCGGACCGGCGGCGCGTGCTTGAAGAGTTCGGGAATCATGTTGGTGGTGGTGGTGGTGGTGGTGGTGGCAGAAGAGGATTGCAGCGTGGCTGAGCGGTCTTCCAGCGTAAACTCCTCGTCAACAGTGGTATCGTCTACGTCGGGTACGTTTCTTCTTATAGATCGCGGCTGGTGCTGGTGCTGGTGCAGAGAAGAAGATGACGACGAAGGCGACGCTGCTGGCATGGCGGACCGTCGCTTCGTGGTCCTTATAAACACCGCGCGGCGGCGATATCGAGCAGGGCCAGCACCAGCACTATCCCGCACCATGTGTATGTCCGTCCAACAGATCAGCCGTCGTCGTGAATGCGAACAATAGCAACAGGCGCACGAGGAGGGGGGGTTCACTTGCTTGCTATTGTGCGGGCTTCTGCATCCGGTTTAAGCCAATGGAGCTATTCGCTTTTGCGGAAGTGCATCACGTGCAAAATCGCGCTGCGTTTCGCGTTTCGCTGCAACAACTAGCGTGTTTTCCCCGACTCCTACATACACCATTCACGACTGGTTTCGGCACGGCATGGCCAGCGACGACGGTGCTGCGATGGAGGGGGAAATCGCAAGGTTGAAGAGGGAGCTCGCTGAAGTGAAGGTCCAGGCAAAAGAAGCAAGAATTTTGTCAAAAAAAGCTAAAGCCCGGGTGAAAATTGCAGAAGCCCGGGCAGGACGAGCAAAAAGGCAACGATTGGAGGAACGTCGCCGACGACTTCGTGACGAGCAACGATCATTTTTACTCCTTTCTCGGGTGGGGGATGAAAACTCAGAAGAAATACGCCGTGCATCTAGTATGTGCTAAACCCTGCTCTTGTTTATCTGTCTATCTGTCTAACGAGCACAGAGCAACGACTCGATGGCTACCTCGCTGGCGTCAACGGCTTCAACCGTGTCGTAGCGCGACTTGTTCCTCCCCAGACGGACGTGGAGACACTATCTGAAGCGGAGGCCAAGTCAGCAACATCCGACTACTTGACTGTCACCCAAAAGTACTACCCGTTGAAGATGCGGGCATGGCCCGAGTTTTCCCAGGTGTGCCAGAACGCCTGTGCCAATGCTCTGAATCATTTGGACGACGACGGCAATGCAGAGCTGTTCCCGTCAGAAAATGACATGAAGCATGCACGGGAAGAGCTTCTCGAAGATTTCCCCGGGCTTTTCCGAGGTACCGAGTTGCTTACGAATGAAGTGAAAACGCTTCGTTTTCTACGCGAAAGCCTTCAGAATCCTGTCCAGGCAATCGTCAACGCTGCTCTCCATTCCAGCATGCAGGGGGAAACCATTTTGTTCGATAACCAGCTCAATGAACAGCTCTTGTGGCGGATGACTCGGAGCCGGCGTGACGGTGACAAGGTCGACATCGACGATGTGGTTGAGGTTCCGGGAAAGACGCAGCCAGACAGCTTTCTCAATAGTGAGCGTCGTGTTGACGGTTTGCTGGTAAAGCACACAGTTCTTATTGGCGAACATATTGCTGTCCACCGCCTCCGGGCACCGACTGTCGCCCGCTTTGCTGAGCGTCCGCTCCCCGAAGATTTCATGCTGCAGTTGGCCAGACGTGATCTCACTCGAAAGGCGGCTGCAAACCAGAGCAACACCGACACCAACCCTGACGCCCATCTCGAAGCGTTGGCGTCAGAAATGCAATGCGTCCCGGGCCAGGTCTACTATGCCCGCGCACTCAGCCAGACATATCACTACATGGTCTCGTTGGGACTGGAGTATGCTTATTTGGCCAGCGGCGAAACGCTTACCTTGCTACGGGTAGCACCAGACGACCCAACGACTCTCCTATACTGCACAACGCTGTTTCCGGAATGCCCGTGGAGTGAATCATACTCGTATGAGGAGGATGACAAGCTTGTCCCCAATGACCTTACTGTCAAATTGCTAGCTGGGTTGTGCTTCCTTGCACTCGAGTCTCCTATAAAGCCTACACGGCAGAGAGCTATTGATCTGTCAAAGCTGGCTCTCTTTCCCGAGTTGCCACTGTCGGATGAAGCTACCAGTTCAAGCACCTCGCAGAGCGACGGCGATCGCTGGGGACATCGGCATCGGTGTGGGGAAGATAGCAATGACGACGACAGCGGACATAGTGGCAACGACAGCAGAGTACGAACTCATCTAACGGCGCAGGGGTACCAGCCTCCCAGATCATCGCCGCTCAAGAGGCAGCGGACGGATTCGTCGAGCGAGGCGATCGACAGCGGCAAAAAACAGCGAACTGGATTTCTGCAGAGGGGGGACCAACAATGTCTGACGCCATCATTGCCGACTACCTTGGACCCATCATACTTCTGTCCGATTCGGCCATTCTGCTCGCAGGCCTGTCTGCGTGGTCTCGTTTTCAAAGAGGCGCTGGACCACAACTGCCCCAATGCCGTCCTGCACCTGCGGGCTATAGGTGGCCATGGAAATACACGACATGCAGCCACCCACGCTATCGATGTGGTTGAGCTGCAAATATTGGTACAGAAGCAGCTCCTGTGTAATATTACGCAGGACTGCGCACGCGTGTCTCTCCGGGATGGTGCTATTGGGAGTATGTTTAAGATTACGGTGACCGGCTACGGCTACACAGTTATAGCTAAAGGTGTGCGGACGTTTGACTCCGCAGCGCTGCGGAAGGAAGTCCATGTGTACGACCGTCTGCCTGACCAGCAAGGCTTTTTGATCCCGGTGTGCCTGGGAATTGTGCCGCTGTTATATCCATACCCAAAGGCCACCGGCGATTTGATCACACACATGCTGCTGATGTCGTATGCAGGCAAGCGCGCGCGCCAGACGGCGTCGCAATCGGTGGACATGGTGAGCGAAGCGCGCCGGACGGAGTACGAGCTGTCTATGGCTGGGCTTGAGGACCACGACGCCTATTTGCGCGACGATAGTCGTCAAAAATTGACGTGGTGTGAAGAGCGTGGTCGGGTGATGCGTGTTGATTTTGACGAGGCGGTGGTTCATCCGAGCGACGAGAACATGGAGGACAAGGACCCGTGGCAGCAGCCGCACGCGCTAGCGCATCGAAGAACCCTGGACGACAGCGGTGTGTGGTTGCCTTGTCGGAAGTACAGCGGACACTCAGCCGTGGAGGGCCTGCTGTTGGCGTAGATGCTTGTTGGCCAGCATCGTGGTGCATAGATGAGATGAAGTTACACAGATTAGTCAGAATACAGTATTAATATAGTATATTTACAGTGTGAGGACTGTACTTTAGCGTGCACCAAACTTCGCAAAATGTCCCCACACAGAACTCGACCTCTCGCCATCATCCACCACGGCACGATCACCACCCACGTCGAGGCCATTACCCTGTCTCCCTGACATCTTCCACGTTGCATACTCGGCTTCCTCTTCCGCTTCTCGTCTGCGACCAAATGAGTCCATTGCCGGCCGCTTTGATGACCGCATCGCTCCTCCACGCCTCCCGCTCTGGAGCAGACACCGACGACAACGACCACCCGCATCCCAGACGCTTTGTGCACTCCCTGCGATCTCGCTATGGCCAGCATTGTGTCTGCTTTTGTGAACCACAGACTGTATGAGCACAGGTAGTCCTGTCGGGTAGCTGTTCCTGGACGGGTCGTCTTCCCCTCCTCTGCTGTCTGCCCCTCTTGTTTTGCAGCCGTTTGCAGACCGGCCATTGTCGGACTCTCCCCTGCGGTCCTCCCTAGCCGCTTTGCATTCACCCTCTGTGCGCTTCTCCCCGCGCCTTCTCCCACTGCTGCTGCGCCGCGCCGCGCAGCCTCCCCGTTCGCTGCCATGGCCACCACCCAGGAGCCCACGCAGGCCGAGCAGCACTGGCTGTGAGTTTCCCTGTCCACTTCGCTCTGGAAATTGCATGCGCGGCACACAAAGACTCTCATACTGACATCCGGCACAGAGAAGCCAAGAAAATTGCGCATGCCATGCAAAAGAAGCTGGAGCGCATATCCAAGGATGAGAGCGGCAGCAAGAGGCTTCTCGCCGATCTCGAGGCGATGGAGCACATGCTCGAGTCGTAAGCGCAGCGCCCGCTTGTTCGGCCATTCTCTCCTCATCTCCTGCTAACCACTGGTGCAGCCTCCGCCTTGCGTGCATGGCCACCACTTTCACCGATTTCAAGTTTGCCCATAAAAACCGCGTGCTCGACCGCCTGTGGAGTCTTCACACGGCCATCAACGCCGAGTACAAGAAGGGCCTGCAGCGCCACCGCAGCCACAACCAGTTTGTGCAGTTGCGCAACGTCGAGCGGCAGTATGCCAAACACCTCAAGACCGCCCAGTACTTCTACCGCGGTTTTATCGAGCGGCTTTCGGCGCGCTACCAGTTGCGCGCCCTGCAGCGCGTCGCGCACACCCTGCAGGCCGACGGCAGTGCCAGCCTGCAAGTCGACGAGGTCATCGACGCCGAGCAGGCGGATCTCAGCTGCGAGCTCACCACCGCTTGCTACCGCACCATCCTGCACATGGGCGACCTGTCGCGCTACCGCATGAACGCTGCGCGCCAGAAGAGCCACAGCCGCCACAACCCGGACATGGCCATGACGTACTACGCTCTCGCACAGGACCTGATGCCGGAGGAGGGCGATGCGCACCACCAGATGGCCGTCGTCATGGCCGAGCAGCGCAAGGATTTCGACGTTGTGTACCACTTCCTGCGGGCCTGGTCGGTGCAGCGGCCCTTTGCTCTTGCGCCCACGAACCTGGCCTCGGAATTCAAGAAGCTGCTGCAGGCGCCGTCGGCGGCATCGCGGAAAAACGGCGCGCCGCCGCCCAGTCTGTGCGACACGTTTGGCTCTTGGATGGTGCGTCTTCACGCCAACTACTTCCGCGGCGAGGAGTTTTCGTCGCAGGGCGAGCTGGAGCGCGAGGTCCTGCATCGCTGGGAGGCTCTACTTAAGACGGCCGAGCAGCCCCAGTACCTGCAGAAGGCCGTGCTCATGAATTTTGCTCTGTACGACATTGTGCTCAAGAAAGCGACTGGTATGTTGTCCGCACGTCTCTCGTGACTTGGTGTCCCTTCTTCCTTGACACCTCATCCACATACTAACAGACAAAGACGAATGGACCGAGGCCGGCTCTCGATCGTGTCGCTTTGCTCTTCTATTCATTGTGCGTTCATTTCTGGTCCTCAGTCGTGTTCTGGAGCCAGAGATAGATCGTCTGCTCGAAGTCCCCGACGCAGAAGTACGGGACCTACCATCGCCCAGCCAGACTGCAGCCCCGGCTGCGGCCCCGGCCGTAGCCCCCGACGGAAACGGCAAGCAGGCCCCGAAGACGAACGGAAAGGCCAAGCCAAGCGAAGGCAACAGAAACAACAATCGCCGGAACGGCGGCCGGAGAAACGGTGCTGCCTGTGAAACGAAAAGCTCGCCGCCGAGCACCTGTCTCTCCTTGTTCCGGGTCTACATGGCATGGTTGTCCCTTCATTATGCCGATCTCATCAAGTTCCAAGAGCACCTGCAGCCGCACGTTACAGACATGCACCGGTCTGTGACGCGGTGTCTGTCGCGTTGCATTGCCCTTGTCGCCGACACGGATGCTGCTTCTGCGCCCTACCTCCTGCCCGAAGACGTGGAGATTGTTGGGCTCACCCCGCTGCAGGACTGGACAACCCTGCGGGCGGCCCAGGACGACAGCACTGCTTATAAGCCGCGGTTCGACGAAGCCTGTGTTGAAAGACTTGATACCACCCACGAAATACTGGCCCGGGTCTACGACGTCGTGGATCTTGCCGTTCGTCTTCTTGGCATGAACTTTCTGCCGTGGGTTACGGCAAAAGAACGCGATGGAGAGCGCGACATACCGCGGATCTATTACAACCAGGACTACGAGCCGCCTGCGGAGCCGTCTCAGCCAATTCCTGCTCCTCATCCTGGCGCTGTGGTGGCCGAAGTGTTACCGGCGGCATCACCGCCGAAGAAGAAGAACCGGGATCACGGCTCCAAGCAGCTTTCCCCGCCGCCTGCACCGAAGCAGACCCTAGTGGCGGCCGGCGTCCAGTCAGCGGATCCGTGGGATTATAGCGTGCCAGGCACTGCTGCCGGCTCTGCTGGGCCTGTCTCGGCAGGCACGGCGGCCCAGCCGATCATGGCGCCACCGCCGCTGCCGGCACAAGCGCAGCAGTGGCAGACACAACCCACACGAGCTGTTGATTACAAGGAATTGGACGACGTGGACGACTTCTTGCCAGGGTCAATGAAAGAGCCGGGGGTGCAGAGAGCCGGAAACATTCGGGCGACTCCTGATGCCGGTACGGACTCCGAACTCGACCAGATGGGTGCGGAAACGATGAAGATGATCGAGAATTTCCTGAATCCGCCAGAGGCGCGTCATCCTCCGACGGTAACGGCACCCGAGAGCGCTCCTTACATGCAGTCGACGCCGTCTTACGGCATGCACACCGCGACGGCCGAGTCTGTGTTTGGACAGTTGCAGACACCGAGTTCTGCCGCCGTGTACTATGCACCGACGTCCGGTACGCCCATCGCCGACCACGGCAACGGCGGCACCACGGCTGCAGCAACAGGGAACGCCATCCCGAGCTCGCCATGGAACCATGTGTACACGCCGTCCTCCCCGTCCTACTATCGGCCGCCCGGGTCCGGTCGGCTGGGTCCGTCCGGTGGCAATCTGGCGGCCGCGTCGGCCTGGCAGCCGGCAAACATCGAAGAGCAGCTTACCTTCCTGACGCTGGCGAAGCTGCAGAAGCGCGAGTTTTCTGCTGCTCCCGCGGCCCCCGCTGCTTCAGCGGCGGCGACACGACCCAGCACGTCGTCTGCGGCGATGGATCCGTTCGGCGCCGAGTCCCACGGCAGTCTGCCGTCCTTCCGTGGCTTCCCCAGCGCGCTGTCGCCTGTCGGGACGGCCAAGGTGCCGGCCAGCCCGCCGGGCGGCGGCGGCTTCCGGAATCCCTGGGGCAGCCCCAGTGCGCAGAGCGGCGGCCACAGCGGCGGCCCGACGCCGCAGCGGCTCCTGCCGCAGCAGCTGCAGCAGGCACAGGCGGCGTCGCTGGGCTTGCTCGGCCCCTCGTCTGGCGGTGGCAGTGGCGGCGGCGGCGGCGGCGGTGCTGCCGCGAGCTCGCTGTACGGGTCGACCAACTTTGGCACGATGTCGAGCATGCCGTCGGTGCAGAGCCCGCGGGGCCTTCCCGGACAGCAGCAACAGCAACAGCACCAGCAGACCTCGCCGCAGCGCGGAGGGCGGGACATGTTCAGCGGCCAGGGCGCGTTTGGCGGCCACTACGCGCCGCCGGCGACAGCGCCGTCCCAGCCGTATGCGATGCAGCCGAGCCTCTCGGCCGGGGCGCTGGGCGATGGCGCAGCGGCGACGGCGGCCGGCCTGGCGTCGCGGCCGTGGGACGAGGCGGCGGCAGGGTGGGGAGGCCGGAACGATGCGGTGGCCCGGGACGACACGATGCTGTTCCGCACGGCGGTGCGGCAGACGGGCTTCATGGAGGACACGAACACGTACGACCGCAATGCGCTGCTGAGCGCGCTGTACGACGACGGTCGAGGCAATGCGACGGGCGGGGCGCGGTGAAGAAGAGACCAGACAGCCAACGAAGCTGCGTTAAGAGGCCCTTTTCCGATCAAGAAGGAGAGGGAGGGCGGCTGTCTGCCTGCCCGGGGTTGCCGAGCCATTTATCAGCCAAGGCGAGAAGCACTGTCGATCGATCAAACAGAAGGATGCGTCTCGTCCATAGCATGTAAGACTTGTTCTGTTTTCTTCCCGCCGGCTTCGGAGGATATCATAAGTTGAATTGTTCTACTTTTTCCCGTGTCCCTCTCTTCTTCTCAAAGCATGCAGAAATACTCCGTTGTGTGTGTGCTTGTCATCAAGTGTGTGCCGTTGTTGAAACCGAACCGTTTTGTATGTGAACCCAATTGCAACGCCCTCTCCTCTCTCTCTCTCCGTTTACGCCGGGGTGTAGGTCTGCTTGGGGAACGGGTACGACGCGCCCAGCTGGGTCAGCGACAGGCGCGCCAGCCACTGGCCCTGGTCGATGCTGGTCTCGAGCGACTTGCCCTCGACCAGGCCGGCGGTCAGGCCGGCGGCAAAGGCGTCGCCGGCGCCCAGGGTGTCGACGATGTCGGCGGCATCGATGGCCTTGACGGGGAACTCGCGCACGGTGGTCTCGCCCTGGACGGCGACCAGGGTGGGCTGGCTGCCGTGGGTGACGATGGCGATGCGCTTGCGGGCGGCGTTGGCCTTGGGCAGGTCGGCGAGGTGGCGGGCGATGGCCTTGAGCCCGTCGACGGACAGGGTGGCGTCGACGTTGGCGAGGTCGACGTCGGCGCACAGGCCGTGGACGGAGCCGAAGGCGGCGGCCTCGGCCTCGTTGCCGATGACGACGTCGAGGTAGGGCAGGGTGGCGTCGAGCGCGTCCTTGAACGCCAGCGGGATGAAGGGCGCCGAGATGGACAGCACAAACGTCTTGTCCTTGGCGGCGGCCTCGCGCGCCAGCGCCATGATGGCGTCCGGGCTGACCGTCAGGTGGTAGCCGCCAATGTAGTACAGCTCGGCCGCCTCGACCAGGCTCCAGATCGCCGGCGACTGCAGGTGCGCCAGGTCGTAGTGGTTGGCGGCGCCCAGCTCCGTCACCATCGACCGGTTGCCCGGCGTGACCACCACGGCGCAGCGGCCCGTGCCCACCTTGTCGTCGACGCGGTACTCCACGCGCAGCCCGGCCTTGGCCGCCGTCTCGCGCAGAATGTCCGCGTACCGGTCCTTGCCCACGCCGCCCAGGAAGACGACACTGTCGGCCGGCAGCAGGTACTGCGCGCCGCGGGCCGTGTTCTGGGCCGCGCCGCCCGCGCTCAGCACCGCCTTGCGGTTGTTCAGGAAATCATCGAAGATGGACATGTGCTGGGGCTCGGCGAGGATCGCATCGTTGGCCTTAATGCTGTACTTGTCGAGGAGGGCCTGGTCGCCGTCGGCAATGATGTCTGGAGGGGGGAGGTTAGCGGGGGTGGGAGGAACGAGGGCACCGGGAAGTAGGAGAAGGCTTACCAAGGAGAGGGTTCTCCAGAGCCAGGAGGCGGTACTTCTTTTCGGCAGCCATAGTGAAGATGTGGTGACAATGGTTGTGAGAGTGGTGGTGGTGGTGATGGGTGAAAGCAAAGTCGAGGACACTGGAGAATCAAATTATGGCGGGGCTGCCCGCTGTAGCACAGCCCAGCAGGGTTTTCGCAGGTGGGGTAACCTCAGAACTGCCCATGGACTTGTTCAGTTGTTTACGTGAAACGACATGGAGAGACTTCTTTATTTGGGACAGACCAGAAGAACAAAGAACAGCGCCAGCTCGCGCCTGTGCGGCCCCAGGCCGCCTCCCTCGTCCTCCCTCTCCCCCTTTCCAAGCACGATGCAGTCCGTTTGATACCCGAACCCCGGTGTTCGACGAAGAAAAAAAGAAGACCCGTCGACAAAATAACAAACAAGAGTGAATTGATTTTATATCCCGCCCGCATCGCCGCTGCCGCGCCGTCAGACCCCTTAATCCTTGGTCTTCTGGGTACCGCGCAGCAGACCCGTCCTTCTCGCCGCAATAAGACCAGCCTTCTGACCCGCCGAGGCGTATCTGGAGATGGTCGACGCCTTACCAATATGTTGGTGGTTACCACCACCGTGGGGATGGTCGACAGGGTTCATCGCCACACCACGGGTCTTGGGCCAGCTGTTGCGCTTGACGGCGAACTTGTGCTTGGCACGCGAGGCCTCTGCGGGGGGGGTTAGTCAAGTAACAGACAAGAATGGCATCGCTAATAAGGGAAAACGCACTCAGCAGGGGCTTGTCCGTCCGGCCACCGCCGGCAACAATGCCAATCATGCCACGGGCCTTGCTGCTGACAATCTTCTTGGCGCCCGACGGCAGCTTGATGCGGGTCTTGCCCTCGTCGACGTTGTGACCGACAACGGTGATGTAGTTGCCCGACGTGCGGCCCAGAGCACCGCGGTCGCCGGCACGCTCCTCCACGTTCGTCACCACGGTACCCTCGGGCACGGCGCCCAGGGGCAGGATGTTGCCGACCGTCAGCGCGGCGTTCTTGCCGGCGTAGATGAACTGGCCCGTGTACATGCCCTCGTTGGCAATCAGCGTCTCGGAGCGCAGCTTGAAGCGGTACGGGTCGCGGAACACGACGCGCGCCAGCGGTGCGCCCCGGCCGGGGTCGTGGATGATGTCGCGGACGACGCCGCGGATGTAGCCGTGGCGCTCAGCATAGTCGAGCGTCCGGAACTTGGCGGGGTTCTTCCGGAGGCGGGTGATCTGGGAGGCGTGTGAGCGGTTGTTCAGAAGAACGTCGGAGTCCAGTCTTTTCCATCCCCTCCTTTTCTTCTTCATCCCCCTCCCTCCCCGTCTCCCATCTTCGGCTCGAAAACACGTACGGATTTGAAGATGCCGCCCGCACCCTTGCGCTGATTGCGAATAACGCGACCCATGGCTCCGAAATTTCAGTGGAAATCGGGAAATCGGAGTCCTGTACAGTCGAGAGAGAAATGTTTAGCAGGGGTTCGTCGAGAAGAGGCAAGACCGTCGCCGCGAGAATCGAGTTTCGTCGTTCGAGATCGGCTGCTGTCTCGGGGCGGAAAAGACAGAGGAGCACTCTGCTGCTCGGACTCTCTCTCAATCGGCAGAAAACACAACAGGGACAGTCGGCGTCGGGCCTTGATGGGAGTTTTGCTTACCGTCAATGATGGGGGATGTTGAGAAAAAAGTGCAAAATTCGAGATGCACCCACTTCGCCTGGCTTTTCTCTGTCTGCGGGCAGAAAGGGCACACCAAAATTATAATTTTTTTCCGGTCAGGTTAGTCCGGATCAGGGTTTTAGCCCGCCCTAAAACCTACACACAGAATCAGGGTCACGTGCATCTTTCCAGGCCGCTAAGAGTCGCAGTGACGTCTGCCCAATAGTGGGGCTGCATTATGTCAGGAACGCGGCTACCGAGTCCACTTTAACCCCATCGGAGTCAAACCCCCAAACCGCCCTTCAGCAGCGCGCCGCGACGGGTTTCTGCGCGTGTTCCCTAGTCTCCCGGCCTCCCAGCACCTTCTCGACGACGGCAACACACAGTATCCGCCATTGTCAACGTTCTTAGGCCAGACCACCACCCGCGCGTCAGGCGCATCCATCTCCAACGCCGTTGTCGCGTCTTCTTTCTGCTTCATGCCCCCTTCTCTTCTTTCTTTTTGAGCTCTTCTCTTTTGTTGCTTTCGTCGCCTGGCCGCTTGTTTTCTCTCGACCCCTTACAGCTCCGAGCTCGCTTTTCGTTCCCTACGCGGACTCCCTCTCCCACCGGCATGGCCAACGACTCCTCGTCCGAGCTGTCCGACGTGGACTCGCTCTCCTCGCTCTCGCAGGCGCCATCGTCTGACGAGTCGGACATTCAGTTGCGCACGGACAAGGGCATCCTCAAGTTTTTCCACAAGGTGCCCAAGGGCAAGGAGGTGGCCACAGACGCAGAGGGCCCCAAGGGCGCAAAGGGCACGAAGAGCGGCCCCAGGACCGCAAAGGGCGCGAAAAGCGCGACCAAGGCCGCAGCGGCGAAGCCGGCCGGCAAAGCCCAGACCAAGATCACGATCAAAAGCAAGGGCAAGATTGTGGCGAAGCGGGAAACAGACGGCGCCCATGGCAGCGGCGATGAGGGCGACGAGCCGGTCTCGCCATCGGTGACAAGGCGCGAGCGCGCGCCCTCGCCGCCGCACGAATACGTGCTGGCTGACAACCCAGACATTGCTGTGCGTGAAGACTAGAGAGAGCCGTGGGCGGAGCGTGCGCGTCGCGACAGAAGGGCTAATGCGTGCGACACACACAGTTCATCGTCATGTTCCGAAACCGCCTGGCCGACGCGTTCCCCCGGAATCTGACCCCCTTCGGCCCGCAAGAGCTCGAGAGCGACGTCTCCGACACCGTCCCCGGCGAGCGCGTGGAGTACTTTCTGTGTGCCCTGCTGAAGCTGCTGCTCAATCGACAGCAAGACGTCAAGTAGGTTTCCTCCTTTCTGCCCCTGGCCGTTTGAAGCATTGTCTAATGAGCAACCAGGCCCGGCCACTACCACCGCGCGCTCGAAGAGGCCGTCCAGCAGCACAAGAATCAATGGGTCCCCGGTTGGACGGAAAGCCCTTTGGCGGACGGCAAGACTTTCACTACGATGACGCCAACAGAACGGGTGCGTTTACAGAGAGAATAGATACGAAAGATTCATTAGGGGCAGAACCCGCTAACCAGAACAGCTCACTATGCTACGCGCTCTCGTTCTCTGGGCCATGTCCTCGTCCAAGATTGTCCACGATCTCATCGACAGTGTCTACAAAGGAAAGCGGAAAGACGACGACAGCAACATCCACCTCTCTGTGCAGCCTTGGGGTGCCGACAGCGATCGACGCCGCTACTACCTCATCGAGGGTCGCGACGACACTGCGTTTCGCGTGTACCGTGAGAGCAACCCGGCCGGGTTTGTGAACCGCACGTGGTGGAGCGTGGCTGGCTCCATCGAGGAGACCAAGGCTCTGATTGAGCGGCTCGAGACGGCGGACGGCGGACCCAAGGCGCGAAAGCTGGCCAAGCGGTTGAGCGAGGAGATCCCGCGATTCGAGGCAGGAGAAGAGGTACGTTGCTGTCTGAAAAGCACTCGCATCTGGTGCCCAGTCATCTAACAGCACAGAAACGGCGCCGGAGAGAATACCGACAGATGCGGCGGGACCAGTTTAAGCGACCGGAACCGGGCTTCTCGGTGTACGAGGGCCGCACGCGCGGGAAGCGGATAAAGTACACATATTCGGACGACGAGGACTTTCTGACCGACTCGACGGGCCCGCGGCGGTCTACGCGCCAAACGACGGGCACGAACACGCCGGCAGAACCTGTGACGACGGCCAGTGGACGGCAGATAAGGGCGCCGAGCCGGATGAACGGGGCCAGTGCGGTTGCGGCATCCCTGGCCGTGGACAGCAACCAGGAGGACGGGGAGACGGAGCCGGAGCTGGGCCCGACCGGCCGGCCGCGGCGGTCTGCGGCCATCAACCACGGCACGAACGGGTGGGCGGGCCAGGGTCGACGGCAGGAGGAAGAGTTCGACGAGTACGACTCGCAGGCCGAGGACGAAGACGACGATGTGAGCGAGCCCGAGCTGGGCGACGACGAGGACGAGCACGTTCCGGAAGAGGACGAGGACGAGGACGAGGACGAGGAGAGCGAGGACGTGATGCAGCTGGATGCAGAGGACGAGGACCTGGGTCTGGGCGACGGGGCGGGCGGCACCGGTGGTGGGCGTGGGTCGCGCCGTGTCGTGACAATGCCGGTGCATGCGGTGCTCGATGCCGAGACGGGGAAGTGGTCCAAGGTCAAGGAGCACCATGGGACAGCGGCCGAGGACGGGGCTGGGGCCGGAACGGGCAGCAACGTGGACGGTGACGTGGCCATGGCCGACCCGGCGGCGGGGCCGCTGAGCAGCGAGGCGGCGGCGGCGGCACCAACACCAACGGGCGATGAGAGCGCCACGGCGAGCACACATCCGGCCAGCGGCGTTCTACAGCCAGCGCTGCCGACGCCGCCCGATGCGCAGACGAACGGCAGCGGCGAGACAGCCAAGGTGGTGCAGGTGGAGAAGACAGCGTCTGTGCGGCCGCGCACGCCCGGCAAGGAAAACAGCGAGCCGGCCGGGGCCGCCACCGCCGTCACCGCCGCTGTGGTCGCTGAGAAGGACGAGGCGCAGCCGCTGGCGTACCGGAGCAGTCCCGAAAAGACGCAGGCATCCTGGCCGATGGACATAGGGGCGGGGAACTAGGGCAGCATGGAGGAGGTGCATTTTGTCTTGTTTATATTCATTTTTTCTGTATGTATTTTGGTGTGGTGTTGCCTGGGTGCGCCGCAGGCCGGAAGGGTTTGTAGAGTCTGGAATGTGTTGGCAGCGGCCAAGCATGCCCTGGGGCGTGTCCAATGTGTGTTCTGGATATTTTTGTCTCGTTGCTTTCGTGAGATGCGTTGTATGTGTATGTACAGAGCCGATTTCTCCCTCTTCCCTCAGTACCGCCTCCTCGGCGCCCCGGCGGTCACGCCCGGCGGCAGCGGCCAGTTGTTGACGCCGTACCACCAGCGCCGGACGCGGGCGCCGACGGACCGGCCGCTGAGCACGGCGTTGCGGTTCCAGTGCTGCCAGCCCAGCACGGCCAGGTTGTAGACGACGCCCTGCACCAGCGGCATCAGCAGCTGGTCGCGCGCCGTGATCAGCGCCGCCTTCCACCACACGTCGGCGGCGGCCAGGCTGTGCAGGTAGCTCTGCTCGAAGCGGAGGTCGGGCAGGGGCGGCAGCTGGTAGGGGGCGCGGCGGCCGGCGGCGGCGGCCGTCTTGGACGGCTGCCGGTGGGGGTCGTCGCGGAGCGGGTTCCACGCGCGGATGACGCTGTACTGAGCCTCGTTGTCCTCCTCGTCGCCGTCGTGCTCGTCGTGCTCGTCGTCGTCGTCGTCGTCCAGCGCCTCCAGCACGACGGGCTCCCGGAAGTCGGCGGCCGTCGACGGCGCCACGTCGCGCGCGGCCGACGGGTTGTGGACAATATGGGCCGTCTGGACCGTCTCGGCCAGCTGCAGGGGAACGGACGAGGCCATGGCGCGTGGTCGGGAAGGGGAGCGCAGGAGGTCCGTTTGCGGCGCGAGTGTTGGTCGAGGACGCGAGTTCCCTTCGTACTTACGTTGGAGACCCAGTGTCCAATAAGAGTCCACAACGTCATGTGGCCCGTGCACGAGCACTTGCGGGCTCCGTATTGTATTGCTTGCTGTAATACGGAGTACTTCGTACCCCCCGCCCGCCTGAAAAGACCGCTGCAAAAATTCTGAAAAAGTGAACCCCGCCATCGCACCGCTCCTTCCTTCCCGCGTCTCCTTAGCATTGTTTTAGTTAAGGGTTTTTTTCTTTTGGGCAGCACCGTCGTGGCTTCCTAAATTCGAGATATCTGGTTTTTTTTACGGGGCCTACGTTGTGTTCTGCCGTTCGCACTCCCTTCGTTCTCCTTCTCTCTCATCTCTCTTCCTTGTTGTCCTCTTCTGGCAGCTGTCTTTTCTCGGCCTTCGTTCCATTTGCTGCCTCCAGTCTGCATCTCGTTTCCAGAACCCCTGGTTGCCTGCTGCCTGCACGCACCGCACGCTTCCGGGACCGGTCTTGTGTCCTCGCTGCTTTGTGCTTTCTTTTTTCTTTTTTCTTTAGCTGTCTCTCTCGAAACCGTCGTCAAGATGAGCGACCCAAATGGCGTGGAGGCGGAGAAGAACGTCAGTATTCTGTGTTTTCGCGTTTCCATCTCCTGTCCCCTCTTCCCCGCCTTGGACTGCTTGCTGATGGACCCAGATTGAGATGTGGAAGGTGAAGAAGCTGATCAAGCGTCTTGAATCCGCTCGCGGAAACGGTACCAGCATGATCTCGCTGATCATTCGTGAGTGCTTCTCGAAACCCGCCGTTCATGTCCAACGTCGAGTCTAACGTTTCCAGCGCCCAAGGACCAGATCTCGCGGATCGCCAAGATGCTGGCTGAAGAATACGTACGTGCTCGCTTGCTGTCTCTACGTCTGCAAACAATTCGTTCTCTAACCCCCCCCCCTTAGGGCACCGCATCGAACATCAAGTCTCGCGTCAATCGTCAGTCGGTTCTCTCGGCCATCACGTCCACGCAGCAACGCCTCAAGCTCTACAACAAGGTGCCGCCCAACGGCCTGGTCGTGTACTGTGGCGAAATCTTGACATCCGAGGGCAAGGAGCGCAAGGTCAACATCGACTTTGAACCGTTCAAGCCGGTCAACACGTCGCTGTACCTCTGCGACAACAAGTTCCACACGGAGGCCCTGGCGGAGCTGCTCGAGTCGGACCAGAAGTTCGGCTTCATCGTGATGGATGGTAACGGCACGCTCTTCGGCACGCTGAGCGGCAACACGCGCGAGGTGATCCACAAGTTCACGGTGGACCTGCCGAAGAAGCACGGCCGTGGTGGTCAGTCGGCGCTGCGTTTCTCGCGTCTGCGTGACGAGAAGCGCCACAACTACGTGCGCAAGGTGGCGGAGCTGGCGGTGCAGAACTTTATCACCAACGACAAGGTGAACGTGGCGGGGCTGATCCTGGCGGGTTCGGCCGACTTCAAGAACGACCTGAACGGGTCGGACATGTTTGACAACCGTCTGCAGGTCAAGGTTATCAAGGTTGTGGACGTGTCGTACGGCGGCGAAAACGGCTTCAACCAGGCGATCGAGCTGTCGTCGGAGACGCTGGGCAACGTCAAGTTCATCCAGGAGAAGAAGCTGATTGGCAAGTACTTTGAGGAGATCAGCCAGGACACGGGGCGGGTGTGCTACGGCATCGAGGACACGCTCAAGGCGCTGGAGCTGGGCGCGGTGGAGACGCTGATTGTGTTTGAGAACCTGGAGATCACGCGGTGGACACTCAAGGACAGCAACGGCAGCGAGGTGCTGCTGCACACGACGAAGCAGCAGGAGACGGGCGACCGGGCGGCGTTTATGGACAAGGCGACGGGGCAGGAGATGGAGGTAGTGTCGCAGGAGTCGTTCCTGGAGTGGATTGCGGAGCACTACAAGGACTTTGGCACGGCGCTGGAGTTTGTGTCGGACCGGTCGACGGAGGGCAACCAGTTTGTCAAGGGCTTCGGCGGCATCGGCGGGCTGCTGCGCTACAAGGTCAACTTTGAGCAGCTGGCCGACTTTGAGGACGACGACGACGACTACTACGACGATTGACAAGTTGACTCTTCCCTCGCGCCCGCGCGCGGCGAGGGACCCGTGGCACAACTGTTTGCGACGAGCACCGCCGTCCAGGACGACCGCGAGCTGCCGGCGCCGAGCGCGGCGACTGGCCCGGCCCGCAGCAGCGACAAGATCGGCGGCAACACCTCCGAAGGGGGGCTGGCTGGCAGGACGCCGCCACCGCCGACGCTGCCGCCGCCGCCTCCCCCGCGGCCGTCGTCCACCGGGCACCGCCCTCGGCGTCGGCCGGGGAGCGGGCCACCGGGGCCGGCCCAGGACCCAGGCAACAGAAGCCACCAGGTGACACGGCCCAGCCCGCTCCGATCGGTGATGCTCGCGACGTGAAGGTCGAGGACCAAGATGGAGGATGGAGAGGATGAAAAAGTCGGGCCGCGTTGACAGGGACTCTGGTCAGTGGTCCTCAGGAGTTTTATATTCTATTTTTTTTTTGTTATTACTATTAGTAGTAAATCCACGCTCGTTTCTGAGGAAGATGCTTATGCTTGCTGTGACCGGAGGCTGTACGGAGTATCTTACGGCGTAGTGGCAGCACGCCATGCCGGCAGAAGAAACCGTCTAAGCCGACCCACTTTTGGAGCAGACCTCAATTGGGAGTCCAAGGCCGGATTTTCTGGCCGTCGTGGTCTTGCGCACGAGGGAAGCCGAGAAGCAGACTCTGCGCGACCGAGACGCACAGCGATCCAGGACACCGACATTGACGCGCCTTCTTGTGTGCGGCATGGCCAGCCAGCAGGCGGCAGCGGCGCGGCGGGCGGTGGCGTTTCTGGGGCCGGCGGCGTCGTACACGCACCAGGTGAGGAGGAGGATCTGCTGAGGGACGGGGAGTTCCTGTGTTGTGTTTCTCGGTGGCTGACGCGCCAGGCGACGAGACTGCACTTTTCCGGCCCCGGATGGGAGCTTGTGCCGGTGGGCACGATCACGGGTAAGTTCTGCGTCGCGGGTCTTCTTGGTGTTTTGTGTTTTTTTTTTTGGATGTTCGGTCGCTGACGACGGCCAGACGTCTTCGAGGCGGTGGCGGCGGGCCGGGCGGCGTACGGCGTGGTGCCGTTTGAGAACTCGACGCACGGGCCGGTGACGCCGGCGCTGGCGGGGCTGGCGGACCGGGACGGCGCGTACGCGGCGCTGGGCGTGTGCGGCGAGGTGCACCTGGCGGTGCACCACTGTCTGCTGGGGCGGCCAGGAGAGGGGGCACAGGGAAAGGGCCGAGACGTGGTGCCCGACGGGCCCGACGGGCAGCCGCTGGTCTCGCTGGACCACATCGCGCGCGTGTACTCGCACCCGCAGGCGTTCGGGCAGACGGCGGCGTTTGCGCGGCGGTTCCTGCCGGCGGGCGCGGAGACGCTGGAGACGAGCTCGACGAGCCGGGCGGCGGCGCTGGCGGCGGCGGACGCGACGGGCCGCAGCGCGGCGATTGCGGGGGCGCTGGCGGCGGAGACGAGCGGGCTGGCGGTGCTGGCGCGCAGCATCGAGGACCGGGCGGACAACACGACGCGGTTCTTTGTGCTGCGGGGGGAGGGCTCGCCGCCGCTGCCCCGGCCCGAGGAGGAGAAGGACCCTGCCTCTGCGCAGAGCCGCGGCCGCCCCAACCCGCGCAAACACCTCGTGTCGTTCTCGGTGCCGCACCGCCACCCGGGGGCGCTGGCGGCGGTGCTGGACTGCTTCCGGCGCGGCGGGCTCAACCTGACGAGCATCAACAGCGTGCCGAGCCTGGCGCACCCGTTCCAGTATGTGTTTCTGGTGGAGTTTGAGGAGGCGGAGGCGGCGGAGCAGGAGGAGGCGGCGGCAGAGGACGGCGGCGCACACCGAGAAAGAGCAGACGCAGAAGCGACACGCGGCGCCGCGGCGGCTTCTTCGTCGTCGCCGGACGCGCGGGTGCAGCAGGTGCTGGCGGAGGTGGCGCGGGTGGCGCAGACGCTGCGGCTGCTGGGGTCGTGGACGAAGCCGGCGGAGACATAGCGAAGGGAGAAAGAAAATGAAAAGAAAGAAAGAAATGATGATAAAAAGAAATTTATTTGAAAATTGGAATTATCATGTCGCCCAGATGTGGCAGGAGAGACCCGCGCGTGTAAGCCCTTTTGTACTTTGTAGACGCGGCCCCCGCTTTCGGCAACGACCGTTCTGTCACCACCTTCACCTCGTCACCTCGGCCACCTCGTCACCTCTTCCACCTACTGTCCTCCCCGCCCACCATGCCGCCTACCCTCTGCGCGTCCAGGCCTGCCGCCTGTGCGTGGCGCCTGGGCACGGTTGCCGCGTCGCGCGCCCGGCCGGCCCGGTCTGCGGCGCCCTGCCGTTCGCTCGCCAGCACGGCCTCGGCTTCCTCCTCCTCCTCCTCCTCCTCCTCCGCCCCCATCGACGCCGCCGCCCTGCGCGCCGACCTGCTCGCCCGCCCGGCCCAGGCCGCCTACGACGTGCTGTCGCCGACCAACAGCCACCTGCTGAACATTGCGCTGGCCGACTTTCTGCCGCCGGGCGCCGGCGCCGTGGACTTTCCTCCGCCTCCGGCGTCTTTTTCTTCTGCCCGTCCCCTCCTCGACCCCTTCTGCCTGCCCTCCGCCGCCAGCGCCGTCACGCCGCCGCGCGCCCTGCCCGCCGGCCACCACCTGGTCTACTTCCCGCTGCAGGCCCCGCCGTCGCGCCTGCTGCCCGACGGCACCGACCCGACGCCGTGGCCGGGCCCGCCGTTTGCGCGCCGCATGTGGGCCGGCGGCGCCGTGCGCTTCCGCCGCGGGGGGGCGGCGGCGGCGGAGCACCTGCGGCTGGACAACCGGCGGGCCGTGTGCGTGGAGCGGGTGGGCGGGACGGCGGCGGGCGACGCGGACAACGATGGTGACAGCGGCGGCAGCGACGGCGACCGCGGCATCAAGGTCGTGGGCCCGCCGGGGCAGGAAAAGGTGTTTGTCGACCTGTGGCGGCGGTACGGGCCGGTGCCGGACCTGGGCCGGGACGTGGAGACCGGCGGCGGGGAGGGGGGGCAGCGGCTGTACGCGCCGTTCGAGGCCGCCGTCGAGGCCGACCCGGCGATCGAGGAGCGGCGTACCCTGGTGTTCATGCGGGACGCCCCGGCGGCAGCCACCACCACCACCACTGCTGCCCCCCGCATCGTCCGCAGCCCGCACCCGCCCGACGCCGCCTTCGCCCTGACGCCGTCGCCCGCGCTGCTCTTCCACTTCAGCGCGCTGACGTTCAACGCGCACGCCATCCACCTGGACCCGGACTACTGCCGCCGCGTCGAGGGCCACCGCACCGTGCTCGTGCACGGGCCGCTGCTGCTGGTGCTGCTGCTGGCCGCCGTGCGCCGGCAGCTGCGGCGGCTGCGGCCGCACCGGCCCAACCCCGACGACGCCCTCCACAGCATCGAGTACCGCAACCTGGCGCCGCTCTACGCCGGCGAGCCGCTGCGCGTGTGCATCCGCCGGCGGCCCCCCGGCACGGCCCGCAGCCGCGCGCCCGGCACCGCCGCCTGGGACGTCTGGGTCGAGGGCCCGGCCGGCGGCCTGGCCGTGCGCGGCGTCGCGATCACCGACAGCGAGGAGGATGCGTAATAGTCTCAAGTCAGGATGCAATCATTAAGTCAGGATGCGTAGTTAAAAGTCAAGTCTATAAAGATCCCATGCCTGAACGCCGTCCTTTGTCTAGTTATGCCACCCGTCACATGCTGTGCCGCAACGCCGAGAAAACCCATCACCCAACTCGTACACCGCCTACACCTGCACCGTCGCCACCGGCCCCGGCTCGCTGCACAGGTACACCTCCGCGCCGTCCTCCAGCGCCAGCCGCTGCACCATCCCCTGCAGCTCCGCCTCGTCCAGCCCCTTGCGCCCAAACAGACTGCCGTCCAGCACGCTGCGCAGCCGGCTCTCCTGCGACGACACGCTCGGCGTCGACGACAGGTCCCAGCTCGGCGTCGTCCCCTCGATCGGGCTGTTCAGCGCCTCGTCGTCCTGCGACACCCGGTACGGCATCGCCACCACCGCCGCTGCCCGCGCCTGTCCCGAGTGCACGTCGTCCCGGCCCGCCGCGGCGGCGGCCGCCGCCTCCTCGTCCTCCTCCTCCTCCAGCGGCGTCGTCGTAAACATCCCCAGCCCGGCGCCCGCAGCCCCCGCCGTCCGCATCGGCATCTGCAGCTGCAGGCTCGGCCACCCCCGCTCGCCGCACGTGTCCAGCGCCTCGCCCACGTCCACCAGGCACCCCGTCGCTTGCTGCACCTGCTCCACGTTGCGCGCCACGTACCCCAGGATCGCCGCCGCCGACCGCTCAATGTCCGCCCGCAGCAGCGCCGTCCGCTGGTGGCCCATGTCCGCCAGGCCCGCCGCCGACTTGCGCCGCTGGTGCTTCGACCCGCTGCCGCCGCTGCCGCCGCCGCTGCTGCTGCTGCTGCTGCTGCCGCTGCTGCCGCTGCTGCCCGCCACCGGCCCCGGCGGCGGCGTGTGCTTGAGCGACTGCGCCAGCGCCTGCTCCAGCTCCTCTGCCGCCATCGGATACGCCAGCAGCGTCGTGTTGCCCTGCAGCCGCTGCGCCATGTAGTGCAGGCTCGTCGCGCTGAACCCGTTGTCGCCGCAGTCCAGGTACAGCAGCGCCGTGTTCGCCTGCACCGCCGCCCCCAGCGCGTCCACGCTGTCGTGCAGGTTCTGGTTGCGCACCCGCAGGTGCGTCAGCACCTTGTTCTGCGCCAGCCCGCTGAGCGCCCGCCCAAAGCCCTTGCCCAGCTGCCCGTCGTCCAGCTTGCTGCTGACCCCCGACAGGTCCAGGTACCGCACCGACTGGTTCTCCGCGAAGAAATGCGCCAGCGCCGCCACCGTCTTGCTGCCGCACGTGTCGTCCTCCGTCGGCACCGGCGCCGTGCCCACCAGACTCAGGTAGTCAATGCAGCCGTTGGCCGCCAGCGCCCGCACCAGCTGCACGTAGCTGGCCTCCTCTTGGAACTCCACCATGTTCACGTGCAGCCCAATCCGCCCGCGCCAGCCCTGCTCCACCGCCCGCACAAGGCCCGCGATCCCCGTCTCCAGCGGGTTGCTGCTGAGGTGGAGATGCACGTCGTACAGGCCCGTCATCGCCGCCAGGATCCGCCCTGCGTCGCGGCCCGTGAGCCCGCAGTTGGCCAGAACCAGCCGCCGAAGAGCGTATGCGTAGCCATCACCCTGCATCGTCGCCTGGCGAGACGCGAGGTTAGACAGGTATCTCTCTAGTGCATCGACAGAACTCTCATTCAACTATACGAGTCAGCAGTCCGTTGCGCGAAAGGTGTCCGGGGGGGGTTACTGTACCTTAAAGTTGGAGATATCCAACGCCTCGAGATACTCGAGACGGTCCAGGACCTCATATGGGAGAAACTCGCCGTCGTAGGTCCCGGCCACACTGCCTGCAAGGTTGAGCTCGCGCAGATTCCCAACAGACCCCATGAAATCCTGGACCAGGGTGGCCGGCACGCGGCCAAAGTTTTGCGAGACGTCCAGCGACATAAGCGTCCAGGCCGACTGGCAGAGAGCCTGGAACAGCGTCTTCATCGACTCGTCCGAAAGCCCGCAGTTGGCCACATCGAGTGCCTCGAGACTGACGGCTTCCTGCGAGACGATCATGTTGCTGTCCGAGTTGATGTTCGGCGCGATATAGCCGGCTAAAGCAGTGTAAGCGGGCATCCAGAGAAAAAGCGGTCACTTCAAAAAGAAACATACCGAGACTGTCAATATCAGCGTCACCAAGAGCGCAGCCCCGAAGGAAAAGGCGGTTGCAGCGCGTCAGGCCCGCAGCCAGCAGGTTCAGGATAGGCACCAGAAACTGGACACTCTCCTTGGACCCGTTCCGTGCAGGCAAACAGTTGGTAAAGTCCATCTGTCGGACGGTGCCTGACGCAAAGGCCAGCGCGTGGAACTCCTGGTGCAGGAGCGTCGCTCTCTGCACCAACGACGCCTCGTGCGTGGTCAGACAAACGCCTGCAACAGAGAAAAGGTTAGCAAAGTGCGACAACAAGACGCATGGCGAAAGGAAAAGGGGGGAGGGAGGGCCACGTACCATTGCGGTTCATGTACGCAACGTTGCCTGTGCTGTCGTACCTGTCCAGAAGACTGGACAGGTCGACGTCGCAGAAGGACAGCGCCTTGAAGTAGTCGTTGTACCGCAGGGCGCGCAGGACGGCCAGCAGCTGCACGTCGGTGTAGGCCGTGCACTTGGGGGACGGCAGCACGCGGAACTCGGGCGCGTGCGCGGTGCGCCAGTTGATCTCCCAGTCGACCGGATCGCAGTGGTACGCCGCACAGAAGGCGGTGAGCGTCCGCTGCAGGCCGCCAAAGTCCTCGCCGGCCACAATGTGCTGCGGCGTGGGCATGCCGGCCACGTGGAAGATCTCCTGGGTCTGCCAGGTGGTCGGCCAGGACGGCTTGAGGTACTTGTCGGCCTTGGTCAGCGTCAGGATGATGCGGCGGTAGTGGCGGCTGGACAGCTCCAGGCCGATGGCGCTCTTGAACGGGTCGCGGAAGCGCATGGAAAAGCGCTCGTCGCGGGACGACCAGTCGGCCGCAAAGGACTCGAGCGTCACCAGACCGCAGGCCTGGTAGCGCATGTCGAGGGCGGTCGACTGGACGGCGGAGGCGCGGCCAATCTCGATGAAGAAGCAGAGGTTGACGCCGACGGCAAGGAAGTAGGACGAGGCGCCGTCCAGCTGCTGGGCGCGCTTGAGCTTGTCGTCGGAGCGCGACTTGCCGCGATCGGGCGCATTGCGGTAGACCACGGGGAAGATCTCCGGGATGCTGGTCAGGAAGTTGGGCTCCTCGGCGCGGACCACCTTGCGGATGCACTCCTCCACCTCGTGGCAGATGCGAGGGGCGTCCGGCTGGTCGCGGGTCTTGATCTTGACCATGGAGGCGAGGGCGTCCAGGTAGTTCTCGCGGTCGCGCTGGTCCTTGACGTAGAGCGTGACGCCGCTGGTGGCAATGGCAGGATAGGCGAAGCGCCACCAGATCTCCATGGCGTAGGGCGGGCGCGCGGTCTCGGCGCGGAAGACGGAGATGATGGCGTGCAGGGGGATGACGTGGACGGGGTCGGCGGGCGGCAGCATGGACGCGAACGGCTTGGCCGCGGGCATGCCGTCGGGGTTCGCGGTGGCGTCGGCCAGCTGGGGAAGGGCGGCAAAGGCGTCGGCCTTGGTGCGGAACAGCAGGAGGAAGTCGGCGGTCAGGGCCAGGTAGCCGATGCGCACTTTGGGGGAGAGCGACTCGGGCGAGTCCAGGGCGGTGTGCATCTCGACGGGTTGGGCATGCCAGTCGGCCACCACGTTGCTGGAGGCACTGCCGGTCACGGTGTGGGAGGAGCGCGACATGCGCCGGAAGAGGTCTGAGCCGGACGAGCCACGGCGGACGTGCATCTCGGCACTGGACAGGCGCGTGTGCGACTTGCGCAGAACCTTGCGCGGGACATGGGCCATGAAGAGCGCCTGCGACGAGCTGGTGGCCGAGGGCGAGTCCGGCAGCTGGCCGCTGGAGGCCGGGCTCGAGGCGGTAGAGACCGACGAGGCGGCGGTGGATGCGGAGGTGGAGGCAGACGACGTGGAGCCTGCCGAGGGCCGGACGGAAGAGGTTGAGCTGCGGCTGAGCGAGCGCATGGCGCGGGGCATGTAGGACTGGAAGAAGCCGCTCTTGCCGCTGTCGAAGGAGCTCGCGCGGGAACCGGACGAGAGCGCAGCCATGTCGGAGTGTGACTTGGACTTGCTGAAGGGGGCGGTGGCGGTGGAGGCGGACCCGGCAACGGAGGTGGGAGACGCCGGGAGGGTGCCGGAGTTGGAAGATGTGGGAGAGGAGGCCCGGGCGGCCGAGCCGGGTGAGGTGGGCGAGGTGGGCGAGACGGGCGCGGCGGGTGCAGCCGTCATGGGTGTCAGGGAGAGGGCCAGCGGCGTGGGTGGAGCGGCGGGCTTCTGCCGCAGGCTTCTCTTCCAGCGCAAGACGTCCATTGTGTGTGTGTGTGTGTGCGGCAGGACAAAGCCTTTCTGGGGGGAAGAGAAGAAAGGAAGAAAGAAAGGGAGATACGGAGGGAAGATAAGGGAACAAAAGAACAAAAGAGGAAAGAAAATGGGCAACGTGATCGGAGATCCTTGGGCGCAGAGGACCAGCAAGGGTCTAGGAGCCCCGAAAACAGAGTCTTGGCGGCCGACGGTGTGTGTTACTCGGCGGGCTCGGACGGCTGCGGCGGCGACATCGATGGCGATGACGTTTGAAGCTTGGTGCCGGGGCGGGAGACCGGTGCAAGACAGGCCGGGATGGGGCAAGATCGGCACGCAAGAGCGGCTCAAAAAAAGGAAAAGAGTAAGACGACAGACAGAACGGCCGGACGCTGAGTGAGAGAAGAGAGGATGCAACTGGCAAACGAAGGTCAGGTCTGTCTCAGACGCATTGCGGTGTGCGACATTCCCCAGTGAACGAGTGAGACAAGGCCAGCTGAAAACAGAGCCAGCGGTGGAGATCGGCGTGGGTCGAGCAAAAAGCAAAAACGCGGCGGGCAAATGCGCGGAGAGAAAGACGGCAAAAAGGACAAGGGGATAAGAAAAGAAGGAAAGAAAAAAAATAGCGAGAGAAGAGGCTATTCAGGCCCGGAGACTGAGCTCTTTCCCTATCGAGCGAGAGCGCAAAACCGGGAAGGCGCAACCGTTCGGTGTGGCTACGTCGTCTTTTGCGAGTCTTCTGTTTCTTGTTTTTCGGGTTCTTTCTAGCCAGTAGTGCGGGGTTTCGGCCTGTCGATGCAGTAATACGCTGGCGATTTACGAGGATGCAGAACGCGACGCCGGCTGCATGGGTCTGCGATAGCACATGACGTGCACGGCAGACAAAGGCATTGCACGGAAGCAGCGGCAGTCGGAGCGGTCGGAAGGAAAAGCCGTCGTGCGATGCAAGACACCCATCGCGACAGGGAGGGCAGGGAGGCTGCAGGGACCCTTTGTCCGCAGCCAGGGATTAGTACGAGGCGAACAAAGGAAAACAGCGACAGCAAAAGGCGCGGAGCCGTCCGTGATCGACGATTGGCAGAGACATGGGCATTGGCCAATGGGAGCGCCGGACAGACAAGGCGCTGGACGCCGGCCAATCAGAGCGGGGCATGTCCACGAGTACTCGTATCATGGAGATACGCAAAGCAGCTAGGCGGGCTCCATATATCCGCCCCAGTAAATGTTGTGCTATACGAGTGAAACTCAGTAATCGCGTCACTGCTCCAGTGGACCAGTCTAAAGTTAGATGGCGATGCCAGACTTCCTTGATGCGTCGTCGTGGCTACGGGGAACAGCATCGCCATTGTAAGAGGTCCTGTATAAGCATCAAGCCTTGCTTCGCTTGGCCATACTCTTGCGTTGTTAAACTCACGTGACCGTCTGATACTGTGCTACACGAAAGAAAAACTCTAAAAAACCCGTGTTTTGCCTGTTTCCTTCATCGGTCACCGGACTTGCTTCATCGCGCCTTCACTACCCACTCACGTCCAGCCGCAACATGTTTGACTTCCACGGAGACGCAGTCGCTTGGGGAAAATGGCTCCCTCGCTAGAGACTGCCGCACGCGAGCAACACGCCCAACACCGGCGCCGGCGCCGGCGCCGCATCGACCACCGAGAGGCCGGCCGTCGCCTCGCTGCCCCCGGCCGACATACGTTTCACAACGGTCCCGGCAGTCCTGGCCTGCGTGGAGAGCGTTCCAGCGGACGTGGACGTCGTGACGGTGGCGGGCGTCGGACCCGACCAGTTCGCCGCCGTGGACGAGGCTAGAAGATGACTGGTTCAACAACGCCGCCACACGGTATCCGATCGGGGGGATGCCGGGCGGGTCTGGCTCGCAGGGCGAGGGCGACTCGAGCGGCGGCCCCTTGCAGCAGGGCGTCAGGGCTGGCCGACCCTCGTGGTCGAAGCCGGCTTCTCCCAGCGGTTGGCGTCCTTGCACCAGAAAATGAAGTTTTGATTCCGGGCGTCTGGACACGAGGTAAGAATCGTGCTCCTGGCCAAGGCGTTCCCAGACGACCACGAGCAAAAAAGTATTTTGCTTGAGCAGTGGCAAGAGCACAGTGTGGCTGCCGGAAACTCCTTCGCGACGCGTTTGGGGCCTGTTTGTACCCAGACGGTCAACATCGTGTGGGACACGGAGACACCGTATGCCGCCGCCAGCTTCGCGCAGCAGAGGGACCCGAACAGCTTCGCAGTGACTGGAGGGCCGCTGCGACTGGACTTTTCGCGCCTGTTCCTCCGGCCGCCCACCGCCCCAGCAGAAGACGATGTGTTCCTGATCGAGGCGCAGCTGCGCAGGTACGCCGCCCGTGTCTGGAGCGAGGCCTGAGCCTGGAGCCGCAATGGCAGAGAGGGTCGTCGTTCACGCCGCGGTACTTACACGTGCTCCCTCGCCACGGCGTCCTCCACGATATGCCAAGTGGGGATTGCGGCGGGAAAAGCGCCAAAGCTTGATCTCGTTTTTTCTTCACGCCGGCGCCGCGCCGGCGTCCTTTCAAACTGGGACATTGGCGGCCTCTCTGTGCGCCGTGTTTTGTCGTTTTGTCGACACAGAGATTTCGGGGCTGGGCGTCATAGCTTCGGAGCAATCGAGCAAGAAAACCGGGAAATCGGAAATCGATTTTTTTTTCAATGATTTTTTTTCAATAAAAATCATCATGACAGCCACGCAATACGATCTGCACCCCTGCGACAGCCGTCGTCCGACTGCTCTTGGAAGCAAACACGAACACGCACACGCGGCGCCCGTGTTGAAACGACATGGAGATCAAAGGAGCAGCACCGGCATCGTATGCGCATAATACGAATGCGCACACGCCCGGCGACGGCACAACGAGCGCTGTCGAAACAGGGCGGGTTTCGGGTGGGATGCCCCTGGCGCAGCAGCTGCTGGGCGGCAGCTCAATCTGACAACTCGTGTCGCCTCGTCCCACCAATCGTCGGCCAGGCCGGTTCTGCTTTCTCCTCCGCCCTGCCAGTCGGCGTTTCCTTTGCGGCCTGTGCACGCATAATGACAGCACGTGCATCCTGTTTTCGCCCTCGTCCTGGCCTGCTCGTACGCCGTATCACTGCTCGTATCTCCCTGCTCATACTGCTGGTCCTGGTCTGCTTGTCCCGTCCAGCTTGTCCTGGCCCTGCTCGTCCTTCGTCCTACCCTCCTACTCGTCCGTCTTCGTGCGTCCCTTCTGCTCACCGACGTTTGTCCTCCTGTCCTAGCTCGTAGCCGTACGGAGTGGTCTCCCTCGGTCACCATCTACGATATGGCTGTTTCACGTCGGCGCCAGTGACGTGCTAACCCCTGGGACAGCAGCCTCGACGCTTCCGTCCGCCAGAGGCCCTGGACTAAAAATACACCAAGAAGCACAATGTGGCCCGTGCTTGTCCGTGTTTCACACTGCACCGGCCAATGGGAGCACGCTCGCGCCTTCGTACCCGGTACGACCAATGGCTCGCCGGCACGCGGGCGCGACGCCTGCCAGGCGCCCGCCATAGCGTACCCAGTACAAAGCCCCGCTGCGCATGTTCCAACTCCGGACACAAGGGGAAGGCGCGCTACGTCTCAGGGGAAAACACCGGCTCCACTCCTCCCACGACTCGTCGCCTTCTCTCCTCTCACGAGCTCGCTGGCCCTCCATCGTCTTTCGCCTCTCCCCCCCGCCAGACGACGCCGCGCGAGCCACCCGCCGCCCAGCACCCGCCCCAGCACCCGCCCGTGCCGCTTGCTGTGTTGCTGACCACAGGACGCGCTGCCGTGCTGTCGTTGCCGCCAGCCGCACTCCTATTTCTCTCGTCTCGTGTTTCTTCTCCGGTTTCCTCGTTTCTCCTCCTCCCTTCTCCCTATTTGATCCCTGCTGCGTCCACGCCTCGCCTTGCCTCTCGTCTGTCCTGGCCGACCTTTCTTCGGTCTGTCTGTGTCTTCAGACTACGACACCACCCTCGGCCGCCGTGGACGGCCTTTGCAACACTTGACTGTTTTTCTACCTCCTCCTCCTCCTCCACCATGGCCATGCTGGCCGCAAAATCGCCCTTCCCGCCGTCGCTCGGCGTTCAGTCGTCCGCCGGCGCGGCCGCCAACATGCCCTCGCCGCCCACCACCCACACGCCGGCCCGCCGCGCCCTCGTCGCCTCCGCGGCCGCCACCGGCCAGTCCTTTGTCAGCCCGACCAACTCCGAGTTCTCCGACACCGACAGCCCGGACGCCGTCAAGAACTGGGATGAAGACCGCGTGTGCGAGTACCTCCGCTCCGTCAAGTGCAGCGAGTACGAGAAGATGTTCCGCAAAAACAACATCACCGGCGAGAACCTGCTCGAGCTCGACAAGGACGTCCTCCGCGAGATGGGCGTCGAGAAGGTCGGCGACCGCGTGCGTCTCTTCCTCAGCATCAAGAAGCTGCGCACCAAGACGTTTGCAAACCAAAAGAAGCGGCATAGGGTGAGTTTTGTTCTCTCTTATCTCTCCCACTCAAGAAGCCCCCCCCCCCTCACACACACCCCAGGACTCCTTCGGCGGTTTGGGCGTCCAGTACGCTCCCTACGCCGGCTCGCCACGGCTGCCCAGCACCGGCCGCGCCATGCCCTCGCCCTCGGCCAACAAGCGCTACTCGCGCCAGGTCGACCTGTCCTCCTTTGCCCTCGAGAACATTGCCAAGACGTCGCGCCCCAGCTCGCCCCAGTCCGGCGCCGAGCCGCTGCGCTCCGCTCGCCCCAGCCGCTACCCCACCCCCAGTCCGGCCTACCCGCCCGGGTCCGCTGTCCAGCAGCCGACCCGGTTGGCTGCTGCCGCCCACACCCGGAACAACTCGAGCATGGATGGGTCCATGATGGCTGCCCTGCCGCAGAACCAGGACGTCATCCGCGTCATCTCCACCGGCGGCGTGACCAAGGTCGTCAAGATCGCCGACTGCAAGACCTGCGAGGAGGTCATGCGCGTCACCCTCCGCAAGTTTGCGCTGCGCGAGGACCACGAGCGGAACTACTGCTTCTGGGTCCTCACCGGCACCGACCCCGAGCCCAGCCAGTGCATCCGCCTCGGCGACACCGAGCTGTGGCGCATCATCAAGGACCAGGCCCGCCCCGAGCGCAACCGCCTGATTCTGCGCCGCGTCCCCGCCGGCAAGCCGGGCATGCCCGAGCTGGAGCGCTCGGCCACCATTGCGCTGGAGGAGAAGCAGCAGACCCTGGCCATGGGTGCCGTCGACAAGCGCAGTCAGCTCAAAGTCCAAAAGGTCCTGGGCGAGTCGTGGGACAACCTGCAGCAGCACCAGGCGCCGCTGTCGCCGGCCACGTACCAAGACCGCGAGCGCAACATCAACAACGCGGCGCGCGACCTCGAGCGCCCGACGGCGGCCGACACGCTGCGCCCGCCCGTCCGGCGGAAGGGCGTGCTGCGCCAGTTTGGCGGCCTGCGCCCGCCCAGCGAGCTGATCGCGTCGGACCTGACCACGTACTTCCCCGACCACCCCCGCGAAGACATTGACCGCACCGCGCGTCTGTCCATGCGCCGCTCGGCGCGTCTGAGCCGGGTCAACAGCCGGCTGAGCGTGGCGAGCACGCTCAGCTTCGCGTCGACGATCCAGGATGCGCCGCCCATCCCCACGATCGCGGACAGCTGGCTCAGCGCGGGCGCGCAGCCGGCCAAGATCGTGCTGCCGCGCGACCAGCGCAGCATCCGCGTGCCGCACAGCTTCCGCGACTCGGTGGCGTCGTCGATGCTGGACACGCTGCAGGAGGAGGAGCCGAACCGCAAGTCGTATGTGTCGTACGCGGACAGCGGGTCGGACACGGCGACGCCCAGCATCTCGGATCCCGACGGCGACGGCGGCGGCAGCACGGTGCGGAGCAGCTTCTTTGACGACACGGCGCCGGAGTCGACGTCGAGCTCGCTCAAGGAGATCGGCGAGGCGCTGGACGCGGACGGCGAGGGCGCGGACGAGGAGCTGCAGAGCTTCCTGGCGGGCGAGTCGTGGGACGAGAGCAAGTGGATGAAGGGCGCGCTGATCGGGCAGGGGTCGTTTGGCTGCGTGTACCTGGCGCTGCACGCGGTGACGGGCGAGCTGCTGGCGGTCAAGCAGGTGGAGAGCGCCAACAGCCAGACGGACTCGCGCAAGAAGAGCATGATCGACGCGCTCAAGCGCGAGATCAGCCTGCTGCGCGACCTGCGGCACCCCAACATTGTGCAGTACCTGGGCTGCGGCACGTCGGCGGAGTACCTCAACATCTTTCTGGAGTACGTGCCGGGCGGGTCGGTGCAGACGATGCTCAACTCGTACGGGGCGCTGCCGGAGCCGCTGGTGCGCAGCTTTGTGCGGCAGATCCTGCACGGGCTGTCGTACCTGCACAACCGCGACATCATCCACCGCGACATCAAGGGCGCCAACATCCTGGTGGACAACAAGGGCACGATCAAGATCTCGGACTTTGGCATCTCCAAGAAGGTGGAGGCGACCAACATCCTCAGCGGCAGCAACAACAGCAAGAACCGGCCGTCGCTGCAGGGCTCGGTGTTCTGGATGGCGCCCGAGGTGGTCAAGCAGACGAGCTACACGCGCAAGGCGGACATCTGGTCGCTGGGCTGCCTGGTGGTGGAGATGATGACGGGCACGCACCCGTACCCGGACTGCTCGCAGCTGCAGGCCATCTTCAAGATTGGCGGCGGCAAGGCGGCGCCGACGGTCCCGGACAACGCCAGCGCCGAGGCGAAGCTGTTCCTGAGCCAGACGTTTGAGATGGACCACAACAAGCGGCCGAGCGCGGACGAGCTGCTGGCCAGTCCGTTCCTGACGCCGATTACATGAGCTGTGGTGGTGGATGTGTGAGAATTCTTTGTCTTCTTCTGGACCTCTCTTCTTTTCTTTTTCTCTTGGCCTCTCTTCTGTTCTTGGCCCTTTCTTGATTTCTTCTGGCGCCTGGACGCGTTGTTCATGACCTGCATTGGTGAGGGGGTGTGAATGTTGAATGTCATAGAGAGAATACGATGGTGTACATGTTTTTAATCAGAGATAGTGGTTGCTCGGGGCGTGCAAAGACTAGACAAGACCGCTATACTGCCCACTCGCTCGTGTCCTCGCCCGGCCGCACAAAGGGCTCGTCGATCTTCTTGATGGCCACGTCGCTGCAGAGGATGCTGTTTTGTTAGTTGTTAGCGAGGAAACCACAAGGCACACGGGGGGGGCGGGAAACGTACCACGCCGACGCGACCAGCGCGTCCAGCTCGGCCACCAGCTGGTCCTTCTTGGCGCCGCTGCCGGCCAGGCCGCGTGTGATCTGCACCTGCAGGTCGCGGATGCGGCGGGCCTGGGCGGCGCCGGCCTGCTCGAGCACGGCGCGGCCGAGGCAGTCGGAGTGGAAGGCGTGCTGGCAGGGGAAGACGAAGAACTGGCGGCTGAGCAGGGGCAGGGCGCAGGCGGAGCAGGCCTCGCCGGGCTCGACGATGGCGAAGCGGCGGTCGAGGGCGGCGACGGCGCCCTGGATGTGGGCGGCGGTCTGGGTGCTGTCGTCCATCTCGCGGCGCAGGCCGTCGATGGCGCGGCTGTAGTCCTCGAGGGCGGCGCAGATGTCGTCCTTGAAGTCGTCGATGACGACAAAGTCGGGGAAGAAGGGGATCAGGTCCTCGATCTTGAGCAGCTCGCAGCGCTTCAAAAAGGCAATGGCCGTCTTGATGCCGCCGCTGCCCTGCTGCGCAATGACCTTGCGCGCGACGGCGAGCCACAGGCGCTTGCGCAGCGCGGGCGCGGCGGCCGGGCGGTCGGCGACGACGGCGGCCAGGTCGACGGCGTCGTGGGCCAGCGCCAGGTCGACGGCCTGCACGTACTGGCCCATGCTGGTGTAGATGTGCACGCAGGCGAGCACGCGGCGGTGCTGGATGCACAGGCGCAGCGCAAAGTCGGGGTCGTAGCGCGGCTCGTCGCCCTGGGCCTCGAGGTAGGCCAGCAGCGCGGTCTCGTCGCGGCGCGCCGGCGCGTGCGCCGCGTACAGCGCCACCAGCGTGTTGTGCACGGCCGCGTCCGTCGAGTGCAGCACGTCGACGACGTACTGCAGGTAGCGCACCGCCTGGTTCGCCGCCAGCGCGCCGCCGCCGTGGTGCTCGTCGTACTCCAGCAGCGCCGGGATCAGGTGGCGCGCCTGCAGCCGCGCGCCCTGCCGCATCAGCACGTCCACCAGCTCCGTCGCCACGTGCGCCATCAGCACGCTGCTGTAGCGGTAGAACACCTCCGCGTCCGTCTGCCGCTGCAGCACCGCCAGCGCCGCCGCCCACTTCTCGCGCTGCACCCAGTACGACAGCACGTACGCGCTGTCGCCCACCGCGTCCGCGAAGAACAGCAGCTCCTCCTCGCGCCCGTGGCTGCTGATGATGTCGTACGCCGTCTTGCGGTCCAGGTCCGCCTTGTGCTTGCCCACAAACGCCTGGAACTCCTCGCGCACCGCGCCCAGCGCCGCCGTCGCGCGGGCCGCGTCCGTCTCGGCGTCGGTCCCCGTCGTTGTTGTTGTTGTTGTTGTCCCTGTTTCTGTGGTCTCCGCCGCCGCCGCCGCCGCCCGCGTCACAATCGTGTCGTCCAGCGCGTTCAGCTTGGCCATGAACAGCTCCACCAGCCAGCTGGCCAGCATCGTGCGCTGCATCACCGCCGGCTTGCGGTACGTGCTCAGCTTCGCCAGCAGGTACTTGCGCAGCGCGTCCGGCTGCTGCCGGTCCATCAGCGCCAGCGCCACCTCCTCAAACGGCTTGCTGCTCTTGCCGTAGATGCCCGCCGCCTCGTCGTACAGCCCCTGGCCCACCAGGTAGTCGCCCGACGCCGTCGCCACCGCGTCGCGCTGCGCCGCCGTGCGCGCGTACTGCATCGCCGCGTCGAACTGCTGCAGTTGCAGCATCACGCGCCACACGTCGCGCGCCTCGTCGCGCACCACCACCTCGAAGATCTCGTCCGCCGTAAACAGCCAGAACGTGCGCTTCTGCAGGTCCACGCACAGGCCCACCGCCTCCCCCGCGCCCTCGTCCAGCAGCGCCTGGTCGTACACCACCGCGCCCGTCAGCCGGTTCGCCGCCACCACCCGCCCGCCCAGCAGTCCGACCACGTGCCACTGCGTCAACGCCACGCCCTCGAGCGGCGGCTCCGCCGCCGTCGACGGGCGGGGCCGCGCC
>LZPB01000120.1:0-55566 GCA_001676865.1 Ceratocystiopsis minuta | reverse complement strand
GGGGGAGGGGGGAGGGGGGGGTGGGCGTGGGAGCATCGAGCTGAACGAATCTGTGAGCATCGACAAGCATCGGCGAGCATCGACACACACCCGCCGCTGCTACTACAGCAAAAAGGGGCTTTGGCCCTTCTGCTCTCCCATCTCCGATGGCGATGAGATCCTCTGTGCAACAGGCCACAAACAGTCTTGTCTCTCCCGGCATGTTCCTGTCGTCGGACAGAGCGGGGGGGGGGTTACAACAAGTGGCAACACTGAAAGATCATGAAATCGATCAGAGGGACACTGCCGTCCTACCAAGGCACAAGACAGCGCCACCAAAGCACGCGACAGACAGTACACAATTGCAAAATCGCGAGAGAACGGAGGGGGGGGAACGAAAGGGAGCATTGTCGGGTAGCGACAGAAAGCGAGCCGGACGGTGAGAAGAACAGAGGGAGAGGTCGCCGAGGAGAGTAACAGCGAGACAATGAGCGGCTAGACATTGTTACATGAACAGATGGAATTCCATAGAACACGGATTATTGGGCAAGGATGGCGGAAGATAGGGCAGGGCGTCTACTCGTAAAAGGATCCAATGTTCCCCAAAACAGGGAAAAAACCAGAAAAATACGCGCAGGGTCAAACAGGGCGGACAACGTAGATGATCATAAACGATATCGATGGTCTCAGAGATTGGGTCCGGGGACGGGGCCCATGCAGAGCGTGGTCCAAGCCCCCTCCTTCTGCAGCATGCCGAAGAAGAGAGGCCTAGACGCAAGCGAGCAGGGGACAAACGATACCGGAGCAACATGCGGTGACGGGCACACCCAGCAGACCGCCATGTCATGTACGGCTGAAGCTGAAGGCTGAAGAAGAATTGGCATGCAGCGGGGGGTGGCTGGGATAGCATGCAAGGCCAAGGGTAGAAGCGGGAGAGGCGAACGAAAGAAAGAAGAATAAAAGCAAGAGAAAATATGCGAGACTGGCCTGTACCCTCTCAACTTTTCTCCTTCCCTTTCTGCATGCTTTTTTTTCCCTTGTTGTATACTCCGTATATTTCCTCTTCGTTAGGCTTCCCCAACAGATTAGTGGGATGATCCGCTTACACTAGTCAATAGGCATGGTCCGTCCGTCAAGGGAACGGGCAAGCTATCCGGATGTGTTGGAGGGGGTGGGGAGATATCACCCATGCCACCCGTTGCGCAGCAAGCCTTTTTTCGTCGTACCAGAAGCGGAAAGGATCAACCACCACGGCCCTTGTTCGCGAGGCCTCCATAGTTTTGAGCGAGAAAAAATCGTAAGACAACGCCGAACATCGCAGACGCCGTTGCTTTGGAAGGCAGACACGTTCCACGGGGGGGTTCATGACACTCCTTCTCTTGTTTGCCTTTCTTCGTGAGGAAGCCAGGCAGGAGGAGTACTCGCTAGGACAGAGCACGTAAGATCCCATGTGTCTGCGGTAGCCCATTGCGACAAGCGAGAAACGAACGGAGAAAAAAAAACTCTGCCCAAAACTGAACTGGCGTTCCATCCAGACCCTCTCTCCAGACCAATCGGATTGAAAGCAAGAGGCTGCATGGAAACGCGTCGTACGGATACTCCGTACTGCCGCCGTAAAACTAGGGCGTGCAGGAGATGTGCGCGACGTTGTTCGTACGTCGTACTCGTATCGTATGCACACAGTACGGAGTACACATACGCTTGTCGTACGATGTCCTCCGTGCATGCGGAGAAAAAGAAAGGTCCGGCTCATTGAGTATGTGTATTTCAAGCAGGCTGTTTGCTCCCTGCTGCTCTTCCATCTGCTTGCAGCCAAATCCTGCAGCCAAAACAACAGGCCGACCGTGGACAAAACTCCCAAGGCGCTGCAGAGCGGCAAGAACAGACCCACCGTCTAGATGCCTCCGTCGTTTGCTCCGCAAACCTGGGTGGGCGTCAGTGGACCGCGAGCCTAGTGACGCACTACTCGGAAGCCAATCCTCTCTCAGCATGCGGCGGATGTGCTTCCGGTTCTGTGCTCCTTCTTTGGACGGCTGCATAACAAAGGCAAGGAGGAACTGCATTCCCGAGGCCATCTGTCGTTTCTTTTGGGCGTGCGCCGTGCGTCGGCTGCCTCCCATGTCGCTGGGGCCGTCTCAGGAAATGACCATATCTTTTGGCTGCCAATTGGCCTCGAAAAGCTGGCTAACGAAAAAACAATCATTCTCATAGTCATTTTTCTCCCGCATAGCCTGCCATTCGCTTCCTGTTGAAGATAGCCTGTCAGCTCTCGACTACGATATGTAGACTTGAATTGCAACAGCACTTACGATGTGCACGGATAGAGTGCCGGATAAACTGAAGATGATGCATAGCCGTGTCATTGAGGTGGGCAATGCTCCGGATATCCTGCTCGCGAGCGTCGTCCGTGAAGGGGAAAACGCCTTTGTTGCAGTAGTGGAAGTACACCAGCAGTGTCATTGCCCCTGGTTGGTCAATGATGTGCCCCTTCGAACGTGTCGCTGCGCAACCCGGTAGGAGGGATCAAGACATACCAGTGTAGTATTGCTTCACTCTTTCCTCCCGTGCAAAACGGCTCTAGTTGAAACATGAAAGTCAGATCGAACATCCTACAATCATGAAAAGCTGCTTGATAGCGCCCCTTTCCAAAAGGGGGTTACTGTTGAGGACAGACCTTCATGCCATGCTTTTGGGCATAGCTAGCATCGTGACTGATGACAAGAGCAGCGTTGTGTAGAAGAATGAATGTAACAAGGTAGCTGGTGAACCAAGATCGAGCTTTGTTTTCGGTGATGAGTTTGTGCAACCCGTCCAGCACGTCGCGACGAAGTTTTGCCTGGATCTCGTGGATGATGACGGAGTCGAGCTGGGCACCCATGACAGGTGGGACTGGAATTATTCCGTGTGATGGGCATGTTTTGTCGAGAATGTTTGATGGCATACCCAGTGTCTCGTCGCCAACGATTTGGAATGATCTCGTCGTCAGCCTGACCGACATCCAGAGCTCCAGCGCAGTGATAAGCAAGTGCCGTTCCTGGTCTGTCAGGCTCGGATCAGAGGACTGCGTTAGTCCGAATGCCATTGTGTATGTCGACCAAATGAAATCTGCTTTGTGAGATTTGCCAATCACATTGTAGCAGCAATCCCAGAGGCTGTCTTTGATGTATCTGATGTACAGAGCTCTGAGCGATTGAGGCTCGACGATGGCGTATGGTGGAATTCTGACTGATCGGGTTTCTCCTGTTGGTGTAACCCACGACCGCACCAAACTGTCGCCCTCTTGTGGCGTAAATTGGCGCACTTTCAATTCAACAAAGTTGTTTGTGTAGCCTTCTGTGACGCGGATGATTCGTATGTCGGACGATGCCCAATTGCCAATGTTGTCCACAATGGTGTTCTCTTTCCAGCGAAGGGTCCATTCGTGGCCTTTGACTTGGCATGTCTTTGCAAGCACAATGTCGCTGATCTTGAGGCGCATGCAGGGAAGTCGCCAAGTCCTGCTCAGTGGCTTTTTGCAGCCGAGGCATTCCCCAGACGTATCGTTAGGGTCGGAATTGCACTGGATTTCAGTGATTAGTTGCCCGTTATAAAAAAATAAAGAAAAAACGACGACCATTTCTAAAGCATACCCGAACGCGCTGCATTCGACACCGGACGCAGCTGCCGATCTTCCTCGTCTCTGCCGTTCTTTGACGCTCGGCGTGGTCCTTGAACGGGCCTCGTCGGGACACTGGTGGCCTGGAATTTGGTGATTTTGTTTGTGCCTCGACCTCGTCCATGTAGGAAACTGCGATAACATGGTCTAGGAGACGTAGCTCCGCGTACTGGTGCAAAGCGTTGGGTTGCATTGGAGAAAAGCCATAGGTAGATGGCGACACAACAGTGTTATTTGAAAGAACACCACCTCGCACCGGGGTGAGGGAGGCGGATTCATTCAAGGGCGTAGGGAACGTGTCGGCAGTGGAATGGGGAGTGTCAAACAACGCTGCTGGAGTTGAAATAACGGTCTGGCTCGCACTGTCTAGCGAAAGTGCCCCTTCCATAAAGTTGGGGACATCAATAGCAGTCTGGAACTCCGTTGGAAGACCCATACCATCTGTCTGCGATGGAATCAAGTGGAACGCCTCTGTTGTATTTGCCGAGATCTGCTGACCGACTGGGTAGGACATACTTTCCAGATGCGTAGTTGGCTGTAAACTTTGAAGATCAGGATTCATCGGAAAGAATACCGGCTGTGAAGACGTTGGTTGTAATGCAGGGAAGCTCTTCATCGGGGCATCTGGGCCTGTCGTATTGTCTGGCACCCAACTTTCGGTGGTGGCAGAGTTCAAGCCATCAGTGTACAGCCCTTGGAATGGAGTCGGACGACAAGTCTCAGCCTTTATGGAAAATGGAGTGCCGACAGTGTATGCCGTTTCTCGTTCTGAGGTCGTGAATGCTGATTATAGCCAACCATTAGCAATGGCTGTGATAGAAGACATATATGAGACAGTTAAGAGCCGCAAAACTGGGCGCCCGCTCCAGTGACCGCCCTACTAGGGATGGGTAGGGTCAGGTTTCCCCAGACTGGAGGCTATGGGGGTGCATTGGAAGGAGTACAAAACATATTCGACTCACCGGAGTGGCCTCCTTGGGCAGAGGAAGTCTGGCAAGTGGCCAGCGCAGACAAGAAATCCACGACACCTTCAGCGGCGGCGCCTATAAATGAGCCACCTTGCAAAGGAGCAGACCGGGAAGAGCGGGCACTACTTGAAGAGTAGTCCCCAAGGAACGGGAGGGAATCGTTTTGTTTCTCCAACTCAGAGCCCACTTGGCAATCGATACACGAAGGCAACATGGTGGAGTCGTGGGCCAGACGCCTCCGTTTTGACCGCTGGATCTGTGAGTCTGCAAAATGATGAGAAGCTTGTGCAGATGCTCCTTCCTGTCCTACTTGGACAACATAAAAAGGATATGGTTGTAGCAGGAGATCCGATGGCCCCAATGCCGATGCTGCAGTGCTGTAGCCGAGGTCGCTATAGAAGTATGGCGTCCAGTGGTCACTGCTGTTGAATTCATCAGGCAAAGGCCTCTTCAGCGAGAGTGTGCCGTCCTGCAGGCCGTTAGCATAGAGACCTTCTCCTATTGTGGATTGAAAAAAAAAAAAGAATGCAAGAGCTGGAGGGATAAACCAGATAAAAGACCAATAGACAACAAGCGAAAGACAAACAAAAAAAAGAGAGACTTTAAAAACAAGCAAGCCCAGGAACAGAGGCAGGATGAAAAGCAACAAAAGACGGGGTCTTAAATAGAGCAAATACACAAACCGGCCTCGGCCCAGACGAAAATAGGCAGGCCGAGTAGGCGTCACAACTGCAGCCGGTGTGAAAAGGACCGCAGGAAAGCGGGAAGCAAGGAAATGAGCGGCTTACCATAGCGGCGACAATCCGGATGCGGTCAGTCGTTCTTTGCGGGATGGGGGGCAAGCAGTGGAGACAGATGGCCGGGGTGGGTATGAACCAACACACACGGCCAAAGGAGGAAGATGGAAAGCCGAGTGTGAAGCGGTTCGGCGAAGGAGAGGAAGGGTGGAGAGCAACTGCAGCGGTATTGCTGAAGAACCTGTAGTACAGCAGCGGTCACACAACGAACGAGACCGATGTGGAGAAGAGCTCCGAAGACCAGAGGTATAGATGGAACTGGCCGAGTTCCACCAGGGTCCGAGGTACCGCAACGGCTTCACCGGTGTCAGTAGAGAGGCGGGGAAAGTATAAACGGTGGGGGGAGTGTTGTTGAAGGACCTTAAAGTAGGTGGAAATATGAAGTGGCGGCGTACTCCGTAGGGACTGAAACGGGGGTGTATATGACTCCAAAAGGCGCCAAGAAGCAGGCAGAACAAGGGCAGTGGATGAAGGGCGAGAATAGATGAGGGTGCTGCGGAGGAGGACAAGACTTGCTGGGAAATATCGAGTACCTTCAGTATACTGAGCGGTGGTCGATCGGGTTGAAGCAACCCAGGCGAACACGATTGACACGGTGCTTGCCCCGCTGGATGAGAGAAGAGGTGGGGGGCAGCGGTGTTCCTTCTACCTGAACAGCACTAGATCGGAGGTTGCTTTGAAGCGGTGTGGTCTAATGGCGGCCTCGGAAAGCGGTTGGCCAGCTGCTGGGGGTGTCGAGGACAAGAGAGACACGGAAGCAGAGTGAAGGGTGCACTCGTGCACAGCAAGGCGGGTGCCGGTAAGGGCACTGTGTTCGACAACACGACCCACAAGTTGCAGTGTGCTGTGGCAACGGCGGCAGGGCTGTGTGTCTGGGCTAATGCCCTTTGCTGGGATTCCCACAAGAGCGGCAGATGCTTTCACGGCGGACGAAGGGCCGACAACGGTGGACAGGGCCGTGGGGGGAAGCGGCTTCCAGTGACGCGAGGTAACCGCAGGACTCGGTGAGACGGTGAGAGGACCCTTGGAGATGAAAAATGGATACAGCTCGTGGGGGAAGAATTGTATGAAGTGGGAGAAAGGGGAGAAATGGAGAGAGGGGGAGAAAGAGCCGCGGAAGGACGATCGAGTGGGAGGCGGGAAGTAGAACAAGCAGGCCGCACAGGCTCACCGGTCGGGCGGGGCGCGTTAGGGCAAAGGCAACTCGATGAGAGAAGTCGTGGGCTCGTTGGGACCGTCAAATGAGAAAAAGGGAAAGTGCAAGAAAAGGCAGCAAGAGAAGAGGGGCGAGGGGGGGGGGGGAATGGGGCGAGTTCTGATCTGTGAATGGAGCCAGCCCGAGCAGTTCAGAGGAAGGAAAATAGATGTAGCGAAGGACGGATGGGAAGTCGAGCGGGAAGGAGAGAGTGTGGTGGCAGATGGTTGTTGTAAACGAGAGAAAGAAGGGAAGGACGGGCGGAAGGAACGAAGAAGAGCACCTTCCATAAAAGCGTTTGCGCCTCGGTTCACCAATCCGCAAAGGCGCTCCTTTCCGTGTTAGCCGCGTCTGAGCATCTGCGTAAAACGGGCGGGATCGAGTTGCCCAGGCCCACACAGCCTCGTCCCGAATGTTTGCGAGTCAAGCAGAGATTAGGGTGGGCGGACGGGAAGAGGCTCCTGATCCTGAGCTCATGATGCACGATAGCAGTGTGGAGACGAGACATGGGGGGGTTGCGTTAGGAAGGAGCGAAGGAACTACAAAGTGAGATACTCCGTAAGATACGAAAAAAAATGGTAAACAGAAGCCCGGCAGGACACAAAATGGGAAGGACCAGACGAGCAGGAAACCCGGCAGAGTGCGCCTGTCAGTTGTCATATCTGACCTCACGCGCTGGCCCTTTTTCTCGGCTCGGCCTGTTGTCTCGCCTCACTCGCTTCTCTCTTCATCCCTCCTCCGCGCCCCCTCCCCTTGGACGCCGTCCCACCACACCTCCGAAGCAGTGGCCAACCAAACGCAGCGTCCCCCTCCTCTAGGGTCTAAACGAGACCGCTATGCACCCACCGCCATGCCAGTACAGGCGCTGTCAAGCAGGGACGAGGAATGAAGTGTCAGGAGAAGCGGAACCCAACACCGGCTGTCAGGACAAATACGGTATCTTCACGCCCGCACTAACGCGATATTACTAGCTCCCGTTTTCCGGCGACCGTGCCAGGTCCCAGTCAACGGTCCTTGCGGGACCTAGACGCCCGGACCAGCAAAGACGGTGTAAGGTTGATATCCGTTCTGTGCACAGTGAGCGCGTCTTCGTCCTCCGTGGGCGAGACAGATTCTCCAATGCACAGAGCTAGCATTCAATCACCCGACATCCCCCCAGAGCCGCCACAAGCCCTTGAGAAAAAGGACGTCTTGGGCAGAGAGCGGGCTGCCGCACAGTCCCGCGACTACGCCAAGCGCTGCGCCAACAAACGCTAAAAGTCTTGAATTTTAGCACCCCACACGCTACGGTTGGGTCGGGCCCGAATTGGCCGGACCTTGCATACCGTATCTTGCCAGTACGGAGGAACTCCGTAAGATACATGCGTGTAAGATGGATGGCGGTGGATTACGGAGCAGGTCGGAGAAAACTTTCAAATCGACCGCAGGGCTCCTGCGAGAACAAGCATCTGAGACCTTTTCTGGGACATGTTACTCGAAGGCTACGAAAATCCACTTGGTACACGTGCATTGAGAACGTACCTCCCGTGCACGAGTAGAAATACTCGTAATACAGAGTCGCAGGGCAGGGGAGTAAAATAGATGGGGCAGGATGCAGCAAGAACATGTCTTGACTCAGGTATGTGAATGCGAGCGACAGGAACGCTTGCTTCAGTTCTCTATAGTAAGGGGCTTCAAGATACTCGTACGAAGAAAAAAGTACAGAATATACGACAACTGACAGTTAAAAAGTGAGAAGTCAAAATGGGCAAAAATAAAAACAGGATATATGTGACAGGGGACCAGGCGTGATGAGCCGGACTACAATCCCGATTCGACAACTTGGCCCGGTATTACGACGCGCGTAAGATACGGAGTACTCCGTATTCTAGGCTGTATAAGTTATGCGTATCCGCAAGACATTAGAGCGTGCGGAGTGTGGAGTAATACAATCAATCACACGGAGTATCTTACTTGCCCTGACGAGTAGGTACGAGGGTCTAGAAATCTTGATCCTGCAGGCGATGCGGCGGCCAGCCGAAGCGTGGACGAAGCGAAGCAAACGGTGCAGGATGCGCAGAAGCGCGGGAAGAGACAAACGCAGATCGACATGATGGCAAACCCTTCTCTTTTTTTTCTCGCTATCACATCTGCGTTTGCCCACAAAGAGTAACGCGGTGCTTGTCCTGCCGGCCACCAAACAGAACCCCTGCACGGACTCCATTATAGGTTAGGGTACGACGTGGGCAGGGTTACATGTAGATGTCAATGGAAAAGGCAGAACAGGATATCTCGGCCGATGAAGACGTGCTCCGTACTCCGTATCTTCTGTGTGGTGGGCGAAAAAGAGAAGGATCTATCTGCGTACGATAGAAAATGGGACGGGCGTGGGATATCTCTGGAAAGAGACTCCTTTCTCTTCCTTAGATGCATACTCGGACGATACGAGTACGGAGTACTTGCGCTGGTGATTTGCGGCTAGCATCGTGCCGTCTCTCGCCCAGGAGGGTGTGCATGGGAAGAGGGGGGAGTCACAACGAATTTTGCCCAGGGTTAACGTTCTTCTTACGCGAATGATACTGCTTCTTACACGAATGTATGATGCACATTCGAGCCTCGTACGCGCGTCTGTTGGGTATGCGTGGCGCCCAATGACCAGCAGACACATCGCATGGAGCTGGAGTCGTGGCAGGCAAGGCAATGAATGGCACGCTCGAGGGAGGGGGGGGGGGGNNGGGGGGGGGGGGGGGGGTATTCGAGACAGCGGTGTGTGTTCCTTCTTTCTTCTCTTCTCCTCGCCCTCGTCTTCCCGTCTCGTCCTGTTGCATCTCGTATCCGCATGCAGTCGATGGCCTGGTGTAGCACGTCGCAAACGCATCTCATCCACCGATTGGACCAACATCGGCACTGCCTGCCGTTGTTCCATCGCACGCTGTGTCCCTTCGACTTCCAGCCTGTTTTCCTCGAATTCCATGCAGTTTGCCACGATGCCTAAATCCCTCACGGCGAGGCTATATCTGTCAGCGATATATCTCACACACCAGTATGCGACCCGGGGAAAAGAGGCAATCGTTCCGGATGCCACGACAGCTTTGTCGAGCTGGCCGTGATGGAACAGCAGTTGATCGGCAGAGCAAGATACGCTTGTGACAAGACACGAGGTCCAATGAGAAATCAAAAAGAAACAGGGCGCTTTTTCAAAAAGAAAAACGAAAAAAAACGAAAAAAAAAAAAAAAAAACCGCCCGAGAGGCAAATCTAGGCAAGAGTTGATAACTGCCTGTCCCTACCGCTCCCTCCAGATCACACGCAGCCGTGGTTCTTTCTGCTGTTACACACCGTGCTTGTGCACACTGTAGGAACAGGGACCAGAAAAATTACATAGAGAAAACGGTTGCACACGTACGCCCAACAACCGTCTCGTACGCGTCCACGGCACCGCCGCCGCACGCCTTAGTGTGCAGAGAGATCCTCCCCTCGCCGCGTCGTAAGGATGACCCCTTGTTCTTTGCCCACCGTCGCTCGTATTCAGCTCTATTTCATGCAGCCATCGTCCTCGTCTGTCTTTGTTTCTGCCCCGAGCCGCTCACCGGTGTGGATGCTTCCTGCAGCTGCCCCCGCGTTCCGGCCACCGGTGCCGCAGCTGGTCTGTTCCATCCTGGTCTATTTCGCCGTTTGTTTGTTTGCCGTGTTTGTTCTCTTTTTTCGACTCTCTTCGTGTCTCACTACATGGCCCTTGCAGCAGCAAAGCGAACAAAACGGCAGGTGATGTGCTTGGCCAATCAGGACACCGCAGCACGCCGCCGTCTGACTGCCTCGCATTATGCGTGTTGCCGTGTGGCTCCTTCTGCTTCTGGGCAGATTAAAGTGAAAGGAAGACGCAAGAGTAGAAGGCACAGCCCTCGTTCTTGCTTGTTGTATCTCGGCATATGTTTGGAAAGGCAAACATATTGGGAAGCAACCACCCCTCATCACGAACTCGGTTGCATTTTCGGCGCCCAGCTTGCAATCATCCACCCCCCTCCGACTGCAACCCTGCTCTGTATTTTACAAGACTGAAAAAGCCCCAGGCGTCATGGATTTGAGCTTCCAGGCCATCCATGACATTGTCCACGCAACGGCGGCTTTTCCTGCCGGGCAGAGCGACGGCGACAATGAGGGGTCCGAAGGGCTTGAGGACACCTCCGAAGACGAGAGCATTCGCTCAGAGACGACTGGCTCCGCAGGCGAAGAGGAGGCCGAACACGAGGATGGCCCGGGCGACGACGATGCCGCTTGGGGCCAGTCCCAGCTCAACCCCAGAAACCGCATCGACAGTCTCGAGCCGCTGGCGAACCCACTCTGGCGCATCGACGGCAGCGCTGGGCTCGGCACGCAGTTTTACGTTTACCCATTGTTCCTAACCGACCCCCCACCCATGCACATCGACCTGTTCCTCCGGGAGGGTGTCTCGTACCCGCGCGTGTTGCGCGGCCTCCTCGATCTAGACCGCGCCTTCCACACAAAGGACGCCGTGCGCGTGCGTCGTCTCGGCGTGGCGCAACACATCCTGCGCATTCTCCAGAGACAGACAGCCCACCCAGACGGCCAGCTGCGCCCGGCCGTCGTGGAGGAACTCTTCCGGCAGGGCCCTTTGGGCTCCTTTCTCGTACTCGAGCACCTGACGTGCGACATCCGCGACGCGCGCGTCGTTGTCGCCCCGAACTACGCCCTGGAGAACGAACTGCTGGCCTATGACGAGCTCGCAGAGCTCTGGGGCCTGACCGATCCAGGCCAAATGCCGCCAAAAATAGACATTCACCAGATCCGTCTGGTGCGGCAGCTGTCCGACAGCATCTGCGAAGTGCACGTGGACGAGGGCGGCAGCAGCCGCCTGGTCGCCCTCAAATCTTTCACAAGCCGCATCAAGTACATGTATCAGGAGCTGCGCGCACTGCTCAAAGACATTCCGCCACACAGTCACATCATCGCACGTCCGCTGCATATTGTCACAAAACAGTGCTTGTTCGGCAGCAAAACAGGCGTTGCGGGTTTCACCCTGCCGTACCACTCGACCGGCTGTCTACGCGATACTCTTCCCCTACTTCGCATCCACAACGCTATCCGTCTGCCCGACCAGCTGCGCTGGGCCTACCAGCTGACTGACGCCATGTGTCACATCTGGCACCAAGGCCACAGCTACTATCCCGACCTGCGACTCGACAACATTCTTCTTAACGGCCCAGCGCCACAGGGCGACATTGTCGTCGTCGACTTCGAACAGCGGGGGGTCTGGAGCAGCTTTGCGGCCCCTGAAATCGACACATTCGAGAACATACGCCTTCTAGCCTGTGATGATCAGGACTTCCCCTATGCCATCCCAAACAGCATCCGCGAGAGGTACAGACGCAAGCTCGTTTCGTGTTTTCTTGCCGTGCAGCAGACGAGGACCAATGGGAAGACGGAAGCGACAACGGCAGAGGCCTGTTTGGGGAGGAAGCAGGGTCTTTGGGCGACGACAATCGGCCCTCTCGAAGACGACACCCAGTACAACAGCCCCGCGTCGGGCTACAACGTGGCCTGGCTCTGTCTGACGCGACACGAGCAAGAAGCCGCCATGGTGTACATGCTGGGGCGTGTCCTGTGGTGCATTTTCGAGGGCATGAGTGCCCCCCACAGCGGCGCCATCTGGCAGTCGTACGTGCGGGAGCCGGAGCTGGAGTTTCCTGCCTTTCAGCAGACGCCACCGGCGGTACAGCGGCTCATTATGCGGTGTTTCGGCCCGGCGGGCGGCAAAGAACGAAGCAAGTTCGTGCGACAGAACAGCCGATTGTACATGAAGGAAGAGGCTGGTGGCAGCGGCGCTCCCCAACTTGTGTCCGACAGCGTGGCCGTTCGGGCGCGGCGCTACTGGCGAGACCAGCTCGCAGAGGGTGAGGTCTGGTTGGATGCGCGGCTGCAAAAACTGCAGCAAGAGGGCAGTGAAGACACCGAGGACAGTAACAACGAGGGCGACCCTGCGGACACCGGCGGTTACTCGGCATTTGGCCGGCCGACGCTGAGGCAAGTCCTTCGCTGGCTCGAAGACTTGCGGGCGCAGCCAAGTGGCTGCTGCTGAAGCAGACCCTTGGAATATCACGGTTCGATTGGGAACAACGAAGAACAAATGAAAATGCTTCTGCCGATCTATGCTATGCCTATGCTAATGTACAACGAACAGGGATGTGGAAAGAGACGAACACAAAAAGAAAGATGCAACAGCGTGGGTATTCAAACCTGTCCAGACAGGGTATAAAAGGGACTACAAAAGGGATACAAAAAAGGGACCCAAGAAGCGAAAAAAGCACTGCCGACTGCGAATGTCCTACACTGCAGACGGCGGCTTTTCCGTCTTCTCCGAGAGCATTTCTTGCTGCCGGACGCGTTCGTCGGCGGTGTCGGGCGGCTGTGTGGACGCCGCAGTCAACGAGGGCGCGCTGATGTCGTCGCTGCTGTTGGTCCTGGTGGCCCCGTTGTTGTTGTTGCTGTTGGTGATGTTGAAGAGGGCGCCGACGTTGCGGCGTCTGCTGCCGTTCTCGCGGCCGGGTGTAGCAGCCCCGCCGTTGGCGGCGGCAGCAGCGGCGGCGCTGACGAGCATCTGGTGGCCCTCGATGCCGTGCTGGGGCACGACGCGGGCGCCGTTGTGCTTGGGGTCCTTCTCGGCAGGGGTCCAGGCGAGGTAGTCGCGGCGGACCTCGACGTAGTCGTAGGCGAACTCGCCGTGTTGGTCGTCGTCCATGCCGAGCAGCTCGGCCTCCTCAGAGGCGCGCAGGTGCAGGCCGGGCACGAGGTCGACGAGCTTGGCGAGCAGGGCGGAGACGAAGAAGGCGTAGAGGGTGGTGGCGAGGATGTAGGCGACCTGGACGTAGAGCTGGCGCCAGTGGTGGTCGGGGAAGCCGCCGGTGGCGCCGGTGTTGACGCCGTCGAGGCCGATGATGAAGTCGGAGGCGAAGAAGGCGTTGAGCAGGAGGCCGACCATGCCGCCGACGGCGTGCTCGGCGAAGACGTCGAGAGAGTCGTCGATGCGGAGGAAGAATTTGACTGGGGGTTAGGGTTAGCAGAGAAGGGGTTAAAAAGGAAAAGAAAAAGGAGGACGCACCCTTCGTAGCAAAGTTGCAGGAAATGCCGGTGACGATGCCGAGGATAATGCTGGCCCAGGGCGTGAGGTAGCCGGAGGCCGGGGTGGCGGAGACGAGGCCGGAGATGGTGCCGGAGCACCAGCCGACCAGGGACCACTTGCGGGCGAGGCGGAAGTCGAGCAGACACCAGGTCATGGCGGCGAACATGGCGGTCAGGCACGAGTTCCAGCAGGCCATGGTGGCGCGCAGGTTGGCGCCAAAGGCCGAGCCGCCGTTAAAGCCGAGCCAGCCAAACCACAGCAGGATGGTGCCGAGGGTGATGAGCGAGATGTTGTGGGGGCGGAAGTTGAGCATCATCTTCTCGTTGCGGCGGCCGAGGACCCAGGAGTAGGCGAGGGCGGACATGCCGGAGCAGATCTCGACGGGCCCGCCGCCGGCGTAGTCCAGGACGCCGTACTGGAAGGCCCAGCCGTTGACGTTCCAGACCCAGCAGGCGATGGGGCAGTAGACGAGGGTGGCCCACAGAAAGGCAAAGACCATGGCGGGCACGACGCGGCCGCGCTCGGCGGTGGCGCCGACGACGAGGGCGGCGGTGACGGCGCAGAACTGCATCTGGTAGAAGGAGTAGAGCAGCTCGGGGATCAGCGGCGAGCCGGGCGAGGGCGCGCCGAGGGTGTGGCGCAGGCCGAAGTGGTGCAGGTTGCCGATGAAGCCGTTGGTGGCGGTGCTGCTGAAGGCGAGCGAGTAGCCCCAGAAGTACCACTGGAAGACGACGACGCTGAAGGACATCATGCACACCCAGATCAGCGACAGCGCGGACTTGCGGCGGGCCAGGCCCGAGTACAGAAAGGCGATGCCGGGGACCATGATCAGGACCATGCACGAGGCGACGATGATGAAGGCCTGGTCGCCGGACTGGTACCACTGGTTGAGGTTCTCGACGGCTGGCGGGTCAGAGGGACTGCAAACAAGAAGAAAAGCATCGAGGACCACGTACCCGAGTCGCCGCCGGTCTCGGCATTGGTGCCATTGAAGACGGCCGGCGCACCGACCCACGAATACGACATGGCAGAAGACGGGCGCGGGCGGTGGCTAGAGCCAGGTGGGAGAGGGAGAGAGGCGTCGAAGAACGGGTTGGGTCCAGACGAAGAAGAGGAGGGGCCCGCGTGCGGCGTGGCACGGTCGAAGAGGCCAGAGATGCCGTGCAGCGAGAGGCAGTGCGACGAGAGATAGGCGGAGGAGCGGTGGGATGCTGTGCTGGGAAGACAAGGAAGGGAAGAGAGAAGGCAGAAAGACAACAATGGGGAATGTGCGAGGTATAAATGGAGTTGCTCGAGGACGGATGGAGAGATATGGAGTCAGGCAAGGGCCTCTATGGAGGCAGGGGATCGTGACGGCACGGGGGGGGCTTTCATATCATCAGGAGAGAAAGAGAGAGAGAGACAGAGCGTCGTATTTCGTGTCGACGGGAGAAATGAGGCAGTCTGGCCGGACGGACACCAGAACGCGCGCGAGGGGGAAAAACCGGAGCCGGTCCGGGGCGTGGGAGACCGTGTGTAATTCCTTGCCGTCAAGAGAAATAGCAAGAAAATACTCCATAGCTAGGAAATAGCAGGGAAAATAGCTCTTCATTGCTTAGGCTGGGCTGGGCTGGGGGGGGGGCGCGGTGGGTTCTCTCTCTTTGGTGTTTGTCTTTTTTTTTGTGTCCTTTTGTCCACTCTGCACGGCATTAGCGTGACATCACCAGCCTTTGCGTTCCGCGCCAGAGGGCGCAACGACCAAGCTCCGCGCAGGGGGGGATGCCGAAGAGGCGAGGACGTCTGGAGAGGGAAGGCGCCCACGGCCGTCCCACGGCAGGGACACCCCACGCCTGCCGTACCTGCGTGCCGCGTGCGGCGTATGACAAGTGGCTATTGACAATCGGCCAGGGGCCGCCCGCCAGCCTTGCATCCTACGGCGCACGATACGTGCCGCGACGGACATACTCCGTACTCCGTACGCACTGCGCACTGCGCACTACGTCAACGCCGCTCGATGCTGCGTTCGAGCTGCGTCCCCCGCAGAAGTCCCCACGCGGCACGAACGGCGCCCCGACAAGTGTGAAAAAGCTTGTCTCCTACAGGAGGTCGGCGTCTCGTGGTGTTCTCCTATTTTGACGAGTCAGAAGAAAAAGAAAGAAAAAAAAAACCCTCTGCAAAACGAGAACAAAGCTCGACTCTAGCATGGAATTCGTGGATTCGCCTTCTGCAACTAGCACCCGCTAGCCCCCCCTGCACGGGCCCCAGTTCTCCTTCGCTGCGTCCTTCCACCGCACAGAAGCGATTTCCTTCTGTGCACCTTCCCCAGACAAAACCCATCGGCCTACCCGACCCGATTGCGGAGCCTTACACACCCATCGATCCGTCCTCCCGCCCGGCACTTCCTTGCCTGCTGCTGCAGGGCCGCCTGATTCGCGCGCCTGCAAAAGCCGCCTTCCCCCCCCACCCCGCATCGGATGACGCCAAATGCGACCAGAACCAAAAAAAAAAATCGGCGGCTTTGCCTCGCCCTGTCGCGCAACAACATGTGAACAATGGCGAACATCCCCCATTCCCACCCAGCAGCGCCGACGCCGCTATACCCACGTGACGGGCTATCCGCCGTGCCGGATGGCCCCCCTGTTTTTTTTTTCTTAGGCGCTTTGTTCACGCCTTTTCCCGCCCCAGTGGATGCCTGTCGTGGCCGCCGGACCCTGGGCGTCAGGCCCAAAGCAGCAATCTGTTACTTAATGGTTATGTACTGGGGCGGCGCGCCCTTAGCAAACCGCCCGGCGCGCAGCCAGTCCCGGGCAGGCGATAAACCAAAGACCACACAGGACCCGACAGGCTGGCTGGCCTGCTCCGTAAGTCGCAGCTGGAGCCAATGGCCGGGGCCCGTCCGGGCGAGACGACCGCTGGAACCAAGGGAGGGCAACAAGGGGAGAGGAAAAGGACGCTCTCCCGTTATCGGACCAATGGCTGCCAGACACTGACGTACAAAGTAAGATACGCATTTGCATCCCGTCAAGGCTCTTGCCGGTCCGCATTGCGCACCTCGTATTTTGCGGCGTGAACATCGAGGGATGATCGCCGTGCACAGTCTTCTTTTGTTCTTTTCGCCTTCTATTAACCGTGCATGGCCTGACCGGGATCCCCGTAATGAGCTCTGGCCACCGCCCAGCCTGTAAGCCACGGCCCCTTCACAAACAGTACGAGGAGTAGCTCGTATACTCCGTAATACTGGGACGGAGAAAACCGTCTGCCAAGCCTGAATCCTGCCGCATGGTCCCCCATCCTTTCGTAGAGCCCGAGAGCTGAAACAAAAGAGAACGCGCATGGCAATGCAAAACGGATGCGCCGTTTCTTTTTGTTTGGGGTTTATCTACCTCGTATTCTACTCGTACTGCGTGTTGACTTACACAGCCGTTCGGTGAAGCAAATCGTCTCGTGCTCCTCGTCCGACACGACCACGCAACGATCTCGCCAAAACACATTGTTCACCTTTTCCTTTTACATACCACCTCTCCCATACAGAAAAAAGCGAAATCTAGAACAATTGATCTCCATTCTCAGTTCCATCCTCAGGATGCCCTCTCTCCTATTCTATGATTATGTAACATACACGTGACCCCAAATGAACATGTATGGCCGATTCGGGGACGCGTCGAGACGGAGATGTTCGTCTCCATGCGCCCCCCCCCCCTCGCGAAAGCCGAACGAACCAGGAGTCTAGGGTCCCTGTTCGTCTCGTTCAGGACCACGGTCAATCCGACACTTGCCTTTGAAGCGAATCAAGAAATGGCACCGCCCGACAAAGAAGGCTACCGGCCGGTAGCCTTGACAGAGTCGACCGACGACATGGAGGAGATGGAGGCGATGGACCGGGGGCGAGCCGGCGGGCGCGGAGCAGGGGAGGCGGGCTACGGATCCGCAAAGGAGACAAAGGACGGCGGCGATGCAGGCGATGCGGGGGGCGAGACCATCGGCTTTCTCGCGGGTCGGCCGTCGCTGTCCCCGCCGCTGGCGCCGGCGTCCTTCCACCGGCCGGGCGAGGACGCGCCGCGGTGGCTGTCGCGCCGGACGTTCCGGACGGCGGTGGTGGCTTTTGTGACGTGCCTGGTGGTCTGCGTCGGCTTCAAGTTTGTGGCCGACTCGACGGGGCTCTTCCTGGGGCGGCCGCCGGCGCGGGGGGACGACTGCCGCGGATCGGCGGGTGCGGGTGCGGCGGCGGGGGGAAGCTGCTCGTGCCCGGCCGCAGCGCCGACGGTCACCGTGCCGCAGCACTTCCAGACGTCGCCGCAGCTGTTTGCCGGGCCCACGGCCACGGGCCGGCCGGCGTTCCTGGCGCAGACGGTGACGATCGACCCGACGGCGGCGTATGTCGCCAACCAGCCCCTGCAGACCAACATTGCCGTCGACGGGCTGCCGGACCACGACGCGTCCATCTTCCGCCACATGGGCTACCTGTCGCCGTACAACCCGGCGCCGGGCTTCGGGGTCCAGGAGTACGCCCTCCCGCCGGGCGCCGAAATCGTGCAGCTGCAGGTTGGTGTCCCTCCCCTCTTGGGTCTCGCGCTCGTTCTTCCTGTCCTGCTGTATGCTGACCGCAAAAAGATGCTTTCCCGCCACGGATCCCGGTACCCGACTGTCGGCTCCAATGTCGAGCAGCTGGCGGTCAAGCTAGCCAAGGCCAAGGGGACGTTCACGGCCTCGGGCGCCCTCTCCTTTCTCCAGGAATGGGAATACAAGATGGGCTACGAGATTCTCGTGCCGAAGGGTGAGCCGCTGTTGTCGCTGTTTCTATGGGGAGGGAAAGCATGGCTAACCAGTGGTGTTTTTTTTCTTCTTTTCCACAGGCCGACAAGAGCTCTATGACTCCGGTGTGCTGCACTCGTACATGTACGGCAACCTGTACAACCCGAACAGCAAGATCATTGTTCGCACGACGGTGCGTGTCCTTCTCCCTCCTTCGGACCATCCAGGCAAGAGCTGACCCGGTGCTAGACCCAGGACCGCATGCTCAAGTCGGCCGAGAACTTCCTCGCCGGCTTCTTTGGCCTCGAATGGACAAACAACGCCACGATCGAGCTCATTCTTGAGACGCGCGGTGCCAACAACTCCCTGGCCGGGTACCTGAACTGCCCCAACTCCGACAACACGACGGTGGGCAACACGGCCCGCGACCTGTGGGTGAACACGTATCTGCAGAATGCCACGGACCGCTTCCGCACGATGCTCGACGGATCGGTGGACTGGACCGTGCAGGACACCTATGCGGCGCAGACCCTGTGTCCGTATGAGACGGTATGTGCGGGCATGGATTGTGTTGACCGCCCAGCCTGTGCTATGAGTGCTGACCGAGACAGGCGGCCTTTGGCTTCAGCCGCTTCTGTGGCCTGTTTACGTACGAGGAGTGGCTCGGCTTTGGCTATTCGATCGACCTGGACTTTGCCGGCAACAGTGCCTTCCAGTCCTGGACAGGGGTACGTGGGAAGACGGCCAGATCGACTGGGGACATGGACATGGACGTCGTCGTGTGCTAACAACAGCCCCCCCAGCGCGCGGTCGGCATCGGCTACCAGCAGGAGGTCGTGGCCCGTCTGCAGAACCACACGCTCGGCTACTCGGGCTCGCAGATCAACGTCACGCTCGACAACAACACCGACACCTTCCCGCTCAACCAGAGCCTCTACCTGGACTTCTCGCACGACACCAACATCGTGTCCATCCTGACCGCCTTTGGCCTGACCCAGTTTGCCCAGCCGCTCGACCCGGCCGCCTACCCGGGCGCCCACAACTTCACCGTCGCCCACCTGACGCCCTTTGGCGCCCGCCTCGACATTGAGATCATCCGCGCGCCGCACCCGGTGGCGGCTGACCGGTCCGGCTACGTGGCCAGCGGCCAGGAGACCAAGTACGTCCACTTCCTGCTCAACCAGCGCACCGTGCCCCTGGGCCTCAGCTTTGCCGCGTGCGACGCCGCGCGCGTCGACGGCTGGTGCGAGCTGGACACCTTTCTGCGCGAGCAGGCGGCCATGCCGGCGCGGGCCAAGTACGCCGAGGCGTGCTTCGGGCCGGTGGGCCAGCCGACGTTTGGCAGCATCCTGGACGGTGCGCCGGTGTAGGGTGTGTATAGTTTTTGTTTTCTTCTTCTTCTGCCTGCGGCCTGTATCTATGAGCTCTTTGTGTAATTATATCCCATGAATATCGACTCCTTCCGTCTGATGTCCCCATGGTCATCTGACCCCCTGCCTCGCTCCTACTCAAACAAGGAAAGGACATCCCGTGCCCAAACATTACGAGTCCATCCTCTTCTTGCCACGGCATTTTATTCTTTTCCTTCTTCCCGCTCCCAGCCCCTGCCATTGTCGATCATGAAGGGGCTTGCTGCGCGCCTGTTCTTTTCCGGGCTGCTGGCCATCGCGGCCGCGGCCACGATCGATGTCGACGCCCTCCATCACGGCAAGGACTGCATTCTCCTCCAGCTCTGGGTCGTTGCGTGCGTCGTTTCTTGTTGTTGGCTGTTCTCTCTATTGCGCTCGTTCCACTGGCTCACCACTCACTGTCCAGCCCACCCGCTTCCCGCCTCGGCGGCCCCATCTTCGTCCTCAGCAACGACATCGTCGGCATCCCCGCCCCGACCGTCCGGAACGCCCACCGCGCCAGGCCAGCCTCTTTCTACCCCGTGCCGTCGTCGGGCGCCGCCGGCACAGCGGCCACGGCCAACACGTCCGGCGTGGCGGCCGTGCTGCACCTGTGGTCCGACCCGGTGTTCGACCCGGCCAACGACCACCTGCTGGCCGTGCCCACCGGCAGCGGCGGCAGTGGCGGCAGCGCGCTCGCGCCGCTCGCCATCGCGGTCGTCCCGGCGAACGCGACGAACACGACCGCCGGCACCGGCCTCGACTGGCTGTCGTTTGTGCTGAGCGACGGGCTGGCCGGGAGGAACAGCCACAGCCACAGGCGCCACGAGGCCCGCAGCCCGTGGACGACGGAGGCCGCGGACCACAAGGAGGGACACAGGGCCGCTCCGCGCCCGCGGGCACCGCCGCCGCTGCGGCTCAACAGCCTCACGTACGCCGGGCAGCAGGGCCGGTGGGTGGCCGTGCAGCGCACCCAGGACGTGTTCGCCGTGGCGTGGTACGACGGTGTGTTTGGTTCTGCTTTCGTCCGTCTCTCGCCCGAGACAGCTACTGACTGACTGACCGACAGGCGTGTCCCCGATCATCGACACCTACATACCCATCGACGTGGTCTATCAAGAGCTGCGGTGCAAATAGACAGCAGCAACAGAGGACGGCACAAGCAGCAGATTGCACATCGTTTATTGAGACAGGAAATATCGAACATAGCTGCACCACAAAAATGACACAAGAAAAGACGACCCATGCTCCTCTCGTTCGTGCCGCGTGCGGACGGGGCTGTTGCTGTATACAATGACTGGTTTTCTTCTTTTTTTTTAAGAGTTTTTCTTTTCTCATCTCTCCCGTCCCACGGCTTCGTTACCCAGTCGGCTCGCGCTTCGACAACAGCCATTCGTCCCGTGGGCCCTCAAAAGTCTTTCGATCCCGCGTCTGCGCCCCGTCGCCTCATACACCTTTCCAAACCCGACATGCAAAAAAAAAGAGCGACGTGGTGTCGGAGCAACCCCGGGCAGCGCAGAGCACACAGAGAGCCAAAAACAAAAAAGAACAATCGCATATGCAAAGATCCACCGCCGTCTTCCGCCCTCTACAGCGCCATCTCCTTCTTGATCTCGGCCACGGCGCGGCCGGGGTTCAGGCCCTTGGGGCATGTCCGCGTGCAGTTGAGGATGGTGTGGCAGCGGTACAGGCTCATGGAGTTCTCAAACATCTGCTTGCGCTCGGCCTTCTTCTCGTCGCGCGAGTCGGCCAGCCAGCGGTACGACTGCAGCAGGATGGCGGGGCCCAGGTACTCCTCCGAGTTCCACCAGTACGACGGGCACGACGTCGAGCAGCAGAAGCACAGGATGCACTCGTACAGGCCGTCGAGCTTCTTGCGGTCCTCCTTGGACTGGCGGTACTCCTTGCCCTAGAAAGCGAGAGTTTTGTTAGTAGGCGTCCGGCGGGCGGGGGGAGTCTGGCAAAGTCCACGTACATCGGGCGACGGCGTATCTCTTTGCAGGTAGGGCTTGATCGACTTGTACTGCTTGTACAGCTGGGTCAGGTCCGGCACCAGGTCCTTGACCACGTAGGCGTGCGGCAGCGGGTAGATCTTGACCTCGGCGGGGCCGTCGGGGATGCGGCCTGTGTTTTGGTTTAGTTAGCGGCCTGGCCGGACAGGACGGATAAGAGGAGGAGGAGAGGGGGACACGCTCTCTCCCAGACAAGCATACACAGGCAGGCCAGCGTGTTCACGCCGTTGATGTTCATGGCACAGCTGCCGCAGATGCCCTCACGGCAGCTGCGGCGGAAGGTCAGGGTCGGGTCCTGCTCGTTCTTGATGCGGATCAGCGCGTCCAGCATCATGGGCCCGGTCTTGTTCAGGTCCAGCGTGAAGTGGTCCATGTGCGGCTTCTCGGTCGGCGTGTCGGGGCTCCAGCGGTAGATCTTGAAGGACTTGGTCCGCGGGGCGGGCGCGGCGTCCGTCGTCGTGGCCATGTTCCGGCGCAGGGTCCGTGATGACGAGGTGGCGGCGGCGGCGGCGGCGGCGGAGCTGAGAGGAGAAGAGGACGCGGGAGAGGCGGCCGCAAGCAGGGGCCGTGCCCCGGCGAAGAGGCGCATTGTGGAAGAGCGGAGAGCGGCCATCGTGGGCGAGGAGGAGGGGGGGGGAGAGAGGAAAGAGAGAGAGGTAGGATTATCACAAGGAAAAAAAAAACAAAGACACAGAGAGACGAAAAGACGGCCTTGTGCCAATTCTTGCGGCGGTGGTGTCGCAAGGGGTAGGACTCTAAAAAGACAATGAGAGGAGATAAGGCGAGGAGGAGAGCAATCGAGAGAGCAAAGGGACTTGGGTCGTGAGTGGTAGAATGCCTCTTTTTTCTGTGCTGTGTCTTTGCTCATGAATTCGGGACACCTCGGCTAGCGGCCCTCCGCTTCGCTCCCCAGCGCTGGCACGGAACCTCACCGCAGCCAATGGGAGCGTCTATATTGTCAATAATTAGTGCTGTTTTCTAAGGAGCATTTCGGGACGCGGGCTCTCACGTGCAACCACGGCGCGGGGATAGTTGACACTGTATAAATGGACTGTGTACTTAGATTAGCGTGATTTATGCACATTGGACGACGTATCTAGACCTCGGTGCTAACGGTATACATACTTTTATGGTGTTATGTAGTGGTAACAGTAGGTACCTACTTAAGAATATTTTTTGACGCTAATGACCTACTCCGCATGCGGGGGCCCACCATTTTGAGTTCTGTTGAATTTTAAATCTCGCGTCGATTTTATCGCCGCGTCCTCCGTACGCTTTGCGACAGAAGAACCCAAGCTGCCTTGCAAACTCCCCCCACGTTCCAATCCGTCTTCAAGGACATCCGGAAGCGAGCTGCAGGGGTCCTCCAAACACCTATCGACACCCTAGCCACCCCCCCTGGGTGCAGCGGGCCATCCCGACTCCGTCCGACGTCGGCCGCGAATCCGGAACATGGCCGGGGCATCGACGCGGGAGATCCTGTCTGCCCACTGGCCTTGTGTACGGCAATGTACGTTCTGTTCCCGCACTCTGGTGCTGAGTCCCCAGGGATATATACAAGAGTTTAACCAACACAGCAGCAGCAGCAGCAGCAAGAGCAGCCACATATTCTTTAGCAGCCCCCCTCACTGCACGAGCCTACCCCTCCTCCGCAGTACGCCGCGCCTCCTCGTCGACCCGTCTCCTCTCCTCGCCTTCCGTTCCAACACGCCGTGGGCAGACGACCGTCGCGATGACCCTCGCGCGGAATCCGACGCGGCGCGCCTCCCCGTCTGCGAGCGCTTCCCTCCACAGCACAGCCTCGCCGGCGACGACACAACGGCGGCGCATCTTCTCCTATAGCGTGGCCGCCTCGTTTATTGGCAAGGATCGCCCGTACGACCCAGCCGTGCACGTCTACGACTTCGACCCGGACACCCCGGCCCGGAGTGCGCCTCCAGCCGCCGCCGACCGGCCCGAGAGCGGGCAGGATGCCTTCTTCGTGAGCCGCGTGGGCGGGGTGGAGGGGGCGGTGGCGCTGGGCGTGGCGGACGGCGTGGGCGGCTGGATGGACTCGGGCGTGGACCCGGCGGACTTCTCGCACGGGCTGTGCAACTACATGGCGCAGGCGGCGTCGGCGGCGGACGCGGCGGCGGCGGCGGTGGCGGGCCGGCTGCCGTCGGCGCGCGGGCTGATGGAGACGGGGTACCGGGCGGTGTGCCACGACCGGGCGATCGCGGCGGGGGGCTCGACGGCGGTGGTGGGCGTGCTGGGGCCGGACGGCGGGCTGGAGGTGGCGAACCTGGGCGACAGCGGGTTTGTGCATCTGCGGCTGAACGCGATGCACGCGTGCTCGGCGCCGCAGACGCACGCGTTCAACACGCCGTACCAGCTGAGCGTGATCCCGCCGAGCCTGCTGGCGCGCATGGCGGCGTTTGGCGGCGCGCAGCTGAGCGACATGCCGCGCGACGCCGAGGTGACGCAGCACGCGCTGCGCCACGGCGACGTGCTCGTGTTCGCGTCCGACGGCGTGTGGGACAACCTGTTCAACCAGGACATCCTCGCGCTCGTCAGCCGCGCCATGGCCGCGTCCGGCGCCTGGCGCACCAGCCGCCACGACGACGGCGTCGCCGTGGCCCCCCCGGCCGCGCTCCGGCAGCTCACCCACCCATCCTCCACAACAACAACAACAACAACAACAAAAAAGACGCCGCCGACCCTGCAGAGCATCCTCGCCACCCAGATCACCGGCGCCGCCAAGGCCGCCAGCGTCAGCGCCACGCTGGACGGCCCGTTTGCCAAGGAGGTGAAGCGCTACTACCCGCAGGAGACGTGGCACGGCGGCAAGGTGGACGACATCTGCGTCGTCGTGGCTGTGGTGTCCGAGGACACGGCCGACAGCGCAGAGGAAGGCACCGACGCGCCGTTGAAGAGCAAACTCTGAGGGGGGCTGAGTTGGTGTAGGGCAATTGTCCCTTCTTGATTTATTTAGACGACCCAGTCTCTGGGTCTCTTTTTCTGCATCTTCCGGCGTTTCCGACATGACTGCTTTATAGACGTTTTCTTTGTTTCCCGTTGGCGATAGATCTGTATCAGCAGAAGTGTTTGACGTCGAAGGAAATTGTGCCCTGCAACAATGCACGTTGGAAAGAAGCACATCCATTCTCGTCTCGGCCATTACACAAGGACAGGCCCGTAGCACAGCATGAGGCCTCGGTAGTTCTGACAGCTCTGTCCGCCCATGGAATCTGACTGTGTAACCGGCCAGGCCGTTTCGAATAGGGTGCAAGCTTGTGTTGAAACCAAAAAAAGCGCTGTCAATTACTATGGCTTAAAATCGCCGCCAACAGATTATACATTATCAAAAAAGTAGTCCAAAAAAGCCAGTGATCCTTTTCCTGTTCCTGCAACGGAACGTCGATCAGCCGACCGAACGAGCGTGCATGATCAACCAAACCAAGCACGACCGCATGTCCAAGCGGTAGGCGATGCCTCTCTTGCTTAGTTGAAGTAGGCCAGCGCCGCAACGGTGAGCAGAACCAGGGCAAGCGGGGACTTGGCCTGGGGGCCGTTGTTGGTGCTGGGAACGGAGGTCGTGGTGGCCGCAGCAGTGGAGCTGGTGGTCGACGAAGCTGGGATATGTTAGCACAGGCAGGACAATTGATAAGAATTGGAATTGGCTTACTCTTCGTGGACGAGGTCGACGTGCTGGACTTGGTGGTCGTGGCCGAGGAAGACGCAGACGACGCAGCAGAGGTGATGGAAGACGACGCGGCGGAGGAAGAGCTGCCAGCCGAAGATGCGGACGAAGCAGCAGACGAGGCGGAGGACGACGCAGCAGACGACGCGGCCGACGACGACGCAGCCGACGACGTGGCCGACGACGATGCAGCCGACGACGAAGCCGACGCGGCAGACGAGGTGGACGAGACAGCCGAGACAGACAGGGTGCTGGACGAAGCAGTGCCGGTGCCGGTCAGGGAGAACAGTCTGCTGTAGTTGACGCCCGTGGAGTCCTCGATCTCAAACGCATACGTGTCCTCCTTCAGGTCAGTCGGGACATCCCAGTCGAAGCTGGTGCTGCTGTCGCTGGCTGTGGATTTTGTTAGTCTGGGCTGTGTTTTGCGGCAAGAGACGGCACAAGCACATACAGTCAATGGCCTTGACCCGCTTCAGATCGGTGAAAGCACCCTCAGCCAGGTAGATGGTGACAGGGCCGGTGGCGTTGGTCCAGGTCAGGGTGAAGGTCTTGCCCGGGAGGGGGTCGAAGGCAAGGTTGGTAAAGGCGGGCAGGGCCGCGGCAGTGGAAGCCAGGGCGGCAAAGGCGGTAGCAACGGTGAACTTCATTTTGGCGAGAGATGGAGGGAGAAGAGGATGCAAGCGATTGAACTGGGAACGAGAGACACGTCGAGAAGACTAGAGCGTGTTAGATCAGGACAAGCAATGTTCTCGGATGTAAACGAAACAATGAGAAGAAAAAAAGCTTCTGAGAAAGAAAAAAAGTGACGTGACGGGGGAAGAGACAGTGCCTGACAACGGTTGCTGGAGTGCCACTGGAATGGAGAGGAGATCTGGAAGAACAAGGTGGAACGGAGACAGTGGACAAACTGTTTCGTGCTCGGTTCCAGTCTACGACGAGCGAGCGAGCGAGCGCGAGCACACGAATCGAGGCAGCAAACAGCGAGACAACGGAAAAGGAGAAAAGAAAGGAGAAACAAAACAAAACACAGGGATGATGCTAGAACGCGACGCAGAGGGAAAGTAAACAAAGGAGCCAACACTCACCTGAAAGAGCAAACAGCAAATAGCGAATGTAGACGCGAGGATGCGATGTTAGACAAGAGATGTGAAGAAGAAGGGAGAAAAAGAGAGAAAGAGAAGAGTGAAGCGACGGCAGAAAAGGCGAAGAGGGCAGGCAGCCATGGAAGTGGGTGGGCCGGGGGGGGGGCCAACGAAAGGAGGAAGGAGCTGAGGCCAGAACAGGCCGAACTCGATCGCCTTACGGCGCGCTCGTATTGCGCGCACTCCACAAATGGCACCCGCGGGAATTGCAAATTTTCCCAGGTCATGGCAGCATACGGGAAATCCGGGGGCATCCAGGCACTGGAAGAGGCGGCAGAGGGTGGAGAATGCGGCCGAATCGAGAACGGCGTCGGCCGTTTTAGACGTTGGCGTACCTTTTAGTCGCAGGGTACCTGCATGAAGTATCGACGCTAGTTAAATGAGGCCAAAAGGTACCTGGCCCGCGCGCTCCTCGGCCCGGGCTACGAAGCAATACTTGTGCGCGCGGGCGAGTAAGATGCGCAGGAACAGGCATTTCCCCAGCGCGTAGCGGCCGAGGCCGGGACGCGGTTCGGCGAAAGAAGGTTAGCTGCCAAGCCACGCCGGATGGCAAGCTCGGATGCTGGGTCGGGAGATTTGCAGCGCGGCTTCCTGGAGATTGGCCTTGATGTGTCGTCTGATGGGCAGTCCGATGTATCGTCTTTCATCTCTCGTCCTGCATGTTGCCGTTCAAGGATACGGGATGCTCGTGACAGTTGATCCGCAGAGAGAAATCAATGGAATAAGTGGAAGACAAAGGACCTGTCGCGTAACCAAACGCCTACTCCCTGCTATTAGACTGCCCTAGACCCCTACTCGAGCAGACACTGCACGACACCGCGCCGCACCCCCTCTGTCTCCTCGCTCAGCTCCCGCACCGTGGCGCCGGCGTCGGCCATCCGGACGACAAAGTCGCCCAGCGACCCGCCCACGCCAAAGTAGAGCTTCTTGGCCCCGACGATGGCCATGGCCTGTGCGCTGCGCTCCCGCCGCAGGATGGCCAGGAGCGTCTCGCTGAACGCCTCGAGCGCAAAGGGGGAGTAGATGGTCTCGGCGCCGAGCACCAGCGTAGTTGGGGGTGGTGGTGGTGGTAATGTGGCCGCGGTGCCGCTGCCCGCGTACAGCAGATCGACAAAGGCGGGCGACCACCCGCCCGAGAGAAAGGACAGCGTGACGCCGGACGCCGCGAGGAAGGCGCAGAAGGCGGCCTTGACCGCGTCCGTCAGCTCGAGCTCGCCGCCGCCGTCGGGGCTGTCGCCCTCCACGGAGACGGCCTGCTGCAGGAGCGGGTGGCCGGCGGCCCGCTGCTGCAGCGCCCAGGCGAGCAGGAAGTTGGGCAGCGTCACCAGGTAGAGCACACTCGGGTTGTAGTCGGCCACGGTGATGGACACGGGGCCGCGTGCTGCTGCCGCCTCGCTGGCGGTCCGGCTGCAGAGCCACTGGAAGAGAGCGACGGACGGGAGGGCCGTGCCGCACCCAAGCTGGAATCGTGAGCAAATTTTGAAATCTCTCTCTCTCTCTCTCTCTTTCTCTCGCGTCCGGGTGCAGTGTGTTGGTCATACCTCAATCACATGAGCGGGCCCACCAGTCTCGAGCACGCCGCTTGCCACGGCGGACGGCGAGGGTGCTGCTGCCGTCCCGGATGCCCCCCGCAGGAGCACCTTGACGAGGTCGATGCTGCTCTCCCAGCTCTTAAACCCCCCCTCGTAGATGCCCGTCTTGACGTCGTGGGTGCCGAGGCCGACGCTGGCGTCACCCTCGCCCTCGCCCTCGCCCTCGCCCATGCGGTCGTCCTCTGCCATCAGCTGGACGCGCACGTCCCAGAGCTCGCGCCGCGGCAGACTGACACAGCTGCGCGGCGCTGCTGCTGCTGCTGCTGCTGCTGCTGCTGCTGCTGCTGCGCCTCCTTCTCGTGGCGGCGCCTGGGGGGCGTTTTCTGTGTTGGCGTCCTCCTCTAGGGCCACGCGCAGCAGGCCGTAGGCAATCTTGGACGGCAGCCGGGCCAGCATCTCCTGTAAATCATGGCGCCGCGCCGGCAGCTGGGGCTTGCCCTGGACAGGGAATGCGCTGGCTGCAGGGGCCGTGGTTTCGGACGACGACGGGGGAGGGGCCGCTGCACCCTGCGGGGCCGGCGCAGCGACACCGGGCAGGACATCCTCGCCGTCGCCCTCAATGTCGTCGCCGGAAAAGGAAAACGAAAAGGACGCCATTCTGACGGGAGGCCGCTCGCGTTGCCAGAAAGAGGCCTGCGTTCGTTGGCCGTCTCCCTCTTCTCTTGTTCTGTGCGAATCCTTCTTTCTCCTCTCCCTACCCACGTTCGGGGTGGCACAAGCAGGTTCCAGCAATGTGGGCGTGTGTCAGAGCTGATCAAGACGCACCGCCCTCGTCTGTCTTGCCCGTCGCAGAGGCCTGGATAGGTGAAAGAGACCGTCACGTGGTCCGTCTGAGCTCGTCGGTGTCGTGCCTTCCCGCGTTCTTCTCTTGCTCGTTCTTTTTTTCTGCCGCCCGCTCTTGTTCCCTCGTTGTCTTTTTTTTGTGGAACCCAAGAACACAATTGGCTGTTGACCGCCTTCCCCGTTGGTTCGCAAGTCCTTTGCGGCTGTCTAGCCTCGTCCCGCGCCGTTCCCCGCTTTCAACCACGCAACGATGTTGCAAGCCTCATCGACTTTTGGTTGGACAATATACGATCAACTCAGATGTCTCAATTTTTTTTCCCTTCTCTTATCTATTTTTTTCTGTTGATTCTCTCTTCTTCTACTTCTTTCGCTGCTCCCGCCCGCAGGCCATACCTGTTTTTTTTGTTCCCCGGGGGCGTCTGCTATTTTCTCTCTCTTTCTTTCTCTTCCTCCCTCAGGTGTGTCTTGTCGTCCTTGTTTTCCCTTCTCCTTTTGTGCTCTTTTCGGCCAGGATGGCGTCTTTTTCGTTGTCTTTTCGTCTCACCCAACCGTTTGTCGTATGGTCTTTTGGCTCAGCCCGTCCCCTCCCGGTCCGCTCCACCCGCACACCACCTCCTGGGGAATGAATTGACATGATAAGATGCTGGCCAGCGCAGAGGCGGCGACTCTGCCAGGATCATCCTCTGCTAGCCTGCCCTTCCAGCCACATCCGCACGCTCCGGCCGGCCGGCTCTCTGGATCTGCCTCGTGCTTGGCGGCCCAACCGTAAACGGACCAACGAAAGCCCTGGTCGTCCGCCGTCCCTCTCGTTGTTGACTCGGTGCCGCACCCTCTCTTCCCACCGCCAACGGGCCATGGCGTCCGTTGGCTGCATCTGTTGCGGGCGGAGAGCTGCATGTCCGTTCCTAAAATAAGGTGTTCTTGTTTCCCTTCCCTTTCTACCCGCAACGGAGTTGTCGCCCGCCTCCTCCCCTCCCCTCCTCTCCTTCGTCCAGACACCATGCATGTCGGTTGCGCAGCCGAGGCTCCGGACAAGGTAGGTGCTGCATCTACACACCCAGGGTGCCCGGTGGCTGCATCTGCATATTTATTTGGTCATGTCTTTCTTTCTCACAGGGATGTCGTGCAGGGTCCCCCCCCCCCCCCCCCCCCCCCCATGTAGTTCCGATAAGCCTTCTGATTCGCCGTTGTCCTCGAGCTGCGAGCAGGATTGCATTGGAAGAAAAGAACAACCGCTCCGAATGGAGTGGTCGGCAGTTTCTTCCAACCCGTCAGCTTCTTTTCTTGACGTGGCATGGACCCATCTGGGCCCTGTTCTCATTCATGCTCTCTCCCGTTTGCTCTTTGTATAAAGTAGAGGGCTCCTCCTGGCTTCCGTACTTCTGGTCACCTCTCCATCAGAATCCACTCGCCTCCACTTGGTTATCACCCGTGTCTATTGAGTAAGAAGGCCGTTTGCTGGCGTCCTTTCTTCGCTCAAGTGCCGTCATGTCCACCACCGTGCTCTTGCCTTCTGCACTGACGACCCTGGACCACGTCAGCCGCCACCACGTCAGCGAGGCCGTGCTAAACGAAGCCGTCGCCATGGCCGTCCCGGAAGCAAAGGCCCTCCCGGACACAGACATGGCCCATAAGATGCCGCTGCCCGGCTATGCTGTTCGCGAGACGCCGCTGGGCACGGCGAGGCTTGTCCGCATTGTCGGCATTGGCGCTGGGGCCAGCGGCATCAATATGGTGCGCACGCTGCGCCGGCAGCTGCCGCCCGGCAGCTTTGAGCACGTTGTCTACGAGAAGAATGCCGACGTGGGCGGCACCTGGTACGAGAACCGCTACCCGGGGTGCCGCTGTGACGTGCCCAGCCACAACTACCAGTTCTCGTGGCGGCCCAACCGCGCGTGGACCAACTTCTTCTCGCCCGCCGAGGAGATCGGCGCGTATCTGTGCCGCATCTGCGACGACGAGGGCATGCGCGGCCGTGTCATCAAGACCGAGCACGAGGTGGTGGCGGCGCACTGGCACGAGGCGACGAGCCGCTGGCTCCTGACGGTGGCCGACCGGCGCGCGGGCACGCAGTTTGACGACCACGCCGACTTTCTCATTGATGCGTCTGGCATTCTCAAGTGCGTATAAGTGCTTTCTTGTCTGCTCACTGCCGCCGCCGCTGACAGAAAAAAGCAACTGGAAATGGCCCGACATCGAGGGCCTGCACGCCTTTAAGGGGGACTTGATCCACAGCGCCCGCTGGCCGGCCGAGTTCGACTACCGGGACAAGAAGGTGGCCGTGATCGGCAACGGCGCGTCGGGCGTGCAGCTCGTCCCGGCCCTGCAGCCCTCCGTCGCGAAGCTGGTGCACGTTGTGCGGACGCCGACCTGGGTGATCCCGCCGCGGGTCAAGATATTTGCCATGGGCGCGGCGGGCGCCGTGCTGCGCGAGGTCCAGCTGGACGACGAGGAGAACTTCACGGCCGAGCAGCTCGAGCGGTTCAAGACGGACCCGGCCTTTTACCGGACCTTTGTCAAGACGATTGAGAAGGAGGTCAACAACGTGTTTCCCATTGTATGGCTCTCGTGTGCACAGCCCTTTTTCTGACAGGGTCGTCTACTGACTGACCTTTACTAGTTGTTGAAAGACGGCCCGGTGCAGGCCTTTGCCATCCAGCACGTGCGCCAGTACATGACGGCGATGCTGGGCGGCGACGAGCGGCTCTGCAAGGCCCTGATCCCCGACTACCCGCTGGGCTGCCGCCGCATGACGCCGGCGCCGGCGTATCTGCCAGCCCTGACCAAGGCCAACGTCCAGCTCGTGACGGACGGGGTGCGCCGGGTGCTGCCCGACGGCCTGGAGCTGGCGACCGGCGAGGTGGTGCCGCTCGACGCCATTGTGTGCGGCACCGGCTTCGACATGTCGTTCCGCCCGCGCTTTCCGCTGGTCGGCCGCAACGGCAACCTACAGGACCTCTGGCGCGACCGCACGCCCGAGGCCTACATGTCGTGTGCCGTTCCGGGGATGCCGAATTACTTTAGTATGGGATCTCCTGTCCTTTTTCTCCCCTGCTTCTATCACGGTCTTTGTTCCCGTCCTAACCACCAGCGTTTCTCGGCCCGAATGCGCCCATCGGCCACGGCAGCGTGTTCACGCTGAGCGAGCACATCGCCACGTACATCGCAGGCGTGATCCGCAAGTGCCAGACCGAGGGCATCCGGGCCCTCGCGCCGTCCCAGGACGCCGTCGACGACTACAACGAGCACATCCGCGCGTTCATGCCGCGCACCACGTGGGCCGGCTCGTGCAGCTCCTGGTTCAAGGGCGGGACGCCCGAAGCGCCGCTCGTCACCGCGCTGCACCCGGGCAGCCGCATGCACTTCTTCCACATGCTCGAGACCTTCCGCGGCGAGGACTTTGAGTACGTGTACGCTGTGGACGACGGCAACGACCAGGACGCCGCCGGCCGTCGCAGCGGCCGCCCCAACCGCTTCCGGTACCTGGGCAACGGCTTCTCCACCAAGGAGCTGGACCCGGCCTTTGACCAGACGTGGTATCTCGACGACCCGGCGCTGACCGGAGGCATCGCCGACCCGGCCGGCCTGGCTCCGGAGCAGCAGCCGGGGGCGAAGAAGGAAGGGAGCTGACGGGCGACGCTGTATTGTATTTATGTCCCTAGAATTCGTAGAATTCCGATGACTGTTACCACGGACAAAGGACTCCGGAACAGACCCCCACGCTGGCGCAGCTTGACATCCTGGTCCTGATGGCTGCACGCCATTGCGATCGCAGGCCCACATTTGCGGAAATACCTGTTCCGTGCTCGGCCTATCGGCGCATTGTGCCAACGAACACGGGATGCGTCACGTAGGATATGCATGCGACGCCATGCTGGTGCGGAGGGCTCTTTCCCTCAATCGGACAGCAGCAACGGCAGAGAGCGGCGGCTGCAGAGCCCCGAACGGTCCAGTGGGGCGCCATTACGAGAAAGCGCTGGAGAGGCAGAACGACGCCCGAAATGCGGGGGAGAACCCCTCCTCACCCCACCACCCTCCGCGCCTGCCTGTTTCGCCATCCACGGAGTGCACAGCAACCCCGAGGACACGCCGCAGCGACAGAAAGCGAAGGCACGAACGGCCGCACAGGGAAAGGGAGGGACGAGTCCTTTGCAAAGGGCAGGACCCAGGCACACGGGGACGGCCCATTCGGGGGCACTTGCACTTTACGTACGGAGTACGGAGTTATAAATCTGCCCCTCACTTTCGCGTCAGACGCGTAGGCCACAAGAAACCTGCATCGTACAACAAACGCAGCTTGGGAAAGACGCAACAGCTGGCCGTCGTACGCCAACGCACACCTGTCCAAAGCACCGAGCCGCACGCCGTCCGGAGACCTCCGTTGTCGTGACAGACCGCCGGAGTGCTCTGTGTCTCCCCTGAAGTAGTGGGGAAGAGGCGAAAAGAAAAGGAAAAAAAGGAAAAAGAAGAAGAAAAAAAAGACTCTGACGCCGATGTCGCACCCTGTGTCTTGACGAGACCTCAAAAACGCAGCACCTCCAGGAAACCACCCTCGCTCGACCATCTCCCTTCCGACGCACGAACCACCGCGGAAACAGCCTTTGTTGGTGAGTTCGTCCTGTCCTTTCGATTTTGTCCCTTTTGTCAGCGTCTGACCCTCTTCTTAGTACGAGTAAGATACGGAGTAGTCTCTCTCTGTGGACCAGACCCGACCACCAAAGAACTAGGAACGATCCCAACTCCCCGATCGTCCGTGTGACCTTAGCCGCCGTGATCCTCGGCTAAGTCGTCAACAACACCACACCCACGAAGCAAGTGCCCGCGCCCAACGCCTCGAGCTCAAAGGCACCAGCAAGACGTCGTGGCCGCCACACTCGCGTGCTCGTTCCGCCTGCTATCCCGCATCATTCCGCTGGTCTCGTCCTAGCGCCTTGCCCGTTGCTTCTCTCGGCGACCTTCCGAGCCAGACGCCCACGGAAGAACACACGAGTCGACGCCCAATCTTCTTTCCGCCGGCCCCCGGTCGCATTTGACAGTCCCGCACAGTCCGGCCCCCCGTCCCTTTACCCTCCCTCCCCTCCCCCCNNATTTCCCCTCTCTTTTGCTTCATAATGAATTCCCTCGCGCTTCGTTCGTCTGCCGGCCGAGGTGCTGGCCCGCTTTTTCGGCTCGCCTCCAAATCCTTTTCTGTTAACCTGTCTGCGGCCGCTTCGTTCTCTTCGCTTTCCTCTCCTGTTTCTTCCTTCACCACCGCTGCCACCTCGCCCACCCCGTCCAAGTTCAACCGCAGAGCCGCAGATCTCCCCGTCCGTCCTAGCCGCCGTCCCACCTTCCGCTCGTCTGTCGTGATGGCTTCCACCCAAGCTGGCGTGGCCACGGCCGCCCCGATCAAGAAGATCAAGGTCAAGAACCCCGTCGTCGAGCTGGACGGCGACGAGATGACCCGCGTCATCTGGCAGGACATCAAGGACAAGCTGATCCTGCCCTTCCTCGACATCGACCTCAAGTACTACGACCTGGGTCTGGAGCACCGTGATGCCACCGACGATCAGGTCACCCTGGACTCGGCCGCCGCCATCCAGAAGTACTCGGTCGGCGTCAAGTGCGCCACCATCACCCCCGACGAGGCCCGTGTTGAGGAGTTCCACCTGAAGAAGAGTGAGTTGTTCTCTATTCTGTGTTGTTTTGATTTTTTTCTTTCTTCTTTCTCTTTCTTGTTTGTTTTCATTACCCCTCCCCCTCTTACACACTTCCTACCCCTGTCTGCCCCTCTCCAATCATGTCATCGCATCTAACCCCTTCCAGTGTGGCTGTCGCCCAACGGCACGATCCGCAACATTCTTGGTGGCACTGTGTTCCGGGAGCCTATTGTCATTCCCGCCATCCCGCGCCTGGTGCCGGGCTGGGAGAAGCCGATCATCATCGGCCGCCACGCCTTCGGTGACCAGTACCGCGCCAAGGACCGTGTCATCCCCGGCAACGGCAAGCTGTCCATGGTCTTCACCCCGGCCGACGGCGGCCCGGCTGAGGAGATTGAGGTCTTCGACTTCAAGACCGGTGGTGGTGTCGCGCAGACCCAGTACAACACCGACGAGAGCATCGAGGGCTTCGCCCACGCCTCGTTCAAGCTTGCTCTGGACAAGGGCCTGCCCCTGTACATGAGCACCAAGAACACCATCCTGAAGAAGTACGACGGTCGTTTTAAGGACATCTTCCAGGAGATCTACGACAAGGAGTACAAGGCCCAGTTCGAGGAGAAGAAGATCTGGTACGAGCACCGTCTCATCGACGACATGGTCGCCCAGATGATCAAGAGCAAGGGCGGCTACATTATGGCCCTGAAGAGTGCGTCCCCTTTCCCTGACTGTGGTCTACTGGTACACCCCGCTAACATAATTGCCAGACTACGACGGTGATGTCCAGTCGGATATTGTTGCCCAGGGCTTCGGCTCTCTGGGCCTGATGACCTCGGTCCTGGTCACCCCTGACGGCAAGACGTTTGAGTCGGAGGCTGCCCACGGCACCGTCACCCGCCACTACCGCGAGCACCAGAAGGGCCGTGAGACCTCGACCAACCCCATTGCCTCCATCTTCGCCTGGACGCGTGGTCTTGCCCAGCGCGGCAAGCTCGACGACACCCCGGACCTGGTTGCCTTTGCTGACGCCCTGGAGACGGCCTGCATCGAGACCGTGAACACGGACGGCATCATGACCAAGGATCTGGCGCTGGCCTGTGGCAAGACTTCCCGCGACAGCTATGTCACGACAAGCGAGTACATGAGCGCTGTCGAGCGCCGCATCCGCCGCAGCCTGCAGGAGAAGCTGTAAGGGATGGGCTAGCTTGAAAAAAAAATCAAAAGAAAGAGGTTTCCCTCATCTTTTTTTCTTCCCCCTACGCACCTCCCTTATACCATCTCTTGTCTGCCTCTTCGCCCTCGGCCTGCCGCTTTCCAACCCAAGCACCCTTCGGAGATACGCTCACCGGACGGTCCACCCCACCTCTTCCATCTCAACCACAACCTCCCCCCCCCCCCTGACTCTGCCGCGGCCCAGGACGATTGTACTATCTACGATCACATCTACCCTTTCTTATGGACTACTTGGCAATTCGTTTGCCTGCCTGCATGTGGTTTGCTTTGCTTGCTTCTTTCGTGTTTCTCTTTTGTTTTGGCCAAGCGTTACACGTTGGTTATTTTTTTGGTAGACAGAAACAGTCACAAAGACAAAAAGAGAGGCCTGAAGCCGAGGAAGCAGATTCCACATACAGGCTCGATAGAGAGATAGACGGGACTAGATTTGCTCTGCCCCTCTTGGACCGCGGACTGCAGCAAGCAAGAACGGGGGGACGAGATTGAGGCAGGACGGCACAGTCGGTTAGGTGTATGTATGCATGGTCGCATTGGATTCTGCCGAGCCGCCTCTCCGTATACATCTATATACAATTGCACATATTACAAGATCCAGACCCTGACTTGTGTGAAAAACCCCGACTTGTCCTGCTCGATGAATCGGATAGAAATACAAAATGCCACATAAAACACCCTATAGCCGCGGCATCCTTTCCTCTCACTATCAGTCTCCCTGGAACGCTCAACTTGGGCTCGTCTCGCGTTCGGTGGCCGTGGCGCCCGCAGCAGACCCGTCCGAGGCCCCCACGCCTGACGCCTCCTTCGCCTCCGGCGCTGCCTCGGCCCGGCCGGCGTCTGCATCCATGTCTTCCTCGGCCTCCACGTCCATGGCTCCCTCCTCTGCTGCGGCGATCATCTCCTCGGCCCTGTCCGCGGCAAGAAAAAGAGCAGTGGCAGTAGCATCTAGTTCTTTTCGTGTCATTGCCGCGGCGGCGGACCGCCCGCCCGTGCTCGTCCGTGGCCGCTTCTTGGGGAGCGCCACGGGCGGCGACGGCGAGCCCGCGACGGCTTCCGGCCCGCCGTCCGCGGGGGTGGCGGCGGCTGCTTCCGCGGCGACTGCCGATGCCGCGTCGTCCTCCACCTTGACCTCGCTCTTCCGCTTGCGCTTGGCGGCGCGGCTCGTGGACGCGGCCGCGGCCGCGGGCCGGTAGCCGGCATCGTCGTCCTGCGCAGCAGCCGCGGCAGACGCCCGCTTTCGCTTGCCGCCGCCCGCAGCGGTCGCCGCCAGCGGCGTGGACGGCTCGAGCGACGTTGCGACGTCGTCCGAGTCGTGTGCGCCGCCCGTCGCCGCGGCCGGCGTCGGCGTCCGCGTGGGCGACGGCGTCGTCGCTGCTGCTGCGGTGGCCTCGTCTGTCCCGGCCGCGGCGATCAGTGCCGAGACGCGTCGGTTGCCGCCGCCGCCGCCGCTGCGTGCGCCGGCGGTGGACTTGCGCTTGCGGCCGGTGGATGCGGGCCCTGCGCTGGCAGCGCCAGTGGCGCCGTGTGCGCCCCCATTTTGGCTGCCGCCGTAGTAGTGGTGGTAGTCATACTGGACGTCGTCGTCGGCTGCCCCTGCTGCGGCTGCTGCTGCCGTTGACGCCGCCGCCGCCGCCGCCGCCGCTGCAGCAGCGGCTGCGGCTGCCGCGGCCGAGGCTTCGCCTTCCTGCAGGAAGATCTGTTTGGGCGCATGCTTCTTCAGCCAGTTGTACACGCTGGTGGGATTCTTGAGGATGCTGTCGCGCGTCGTTGTTGTGGGTGTGGTGGTGAGAATAGACGGCAGGTCCTGCTTCGCGATGCTCCGGCTGAAAAACTCCTCCCAGCCGTCGGCGCCGCTGCCGGCGTTGTCCGTCTTGCTGGTCGTCGGGACGTACGTGTCGGGTGTATGGGCAAAGGGGGCCAGGGTGGGAATCATTGGCGGCGGTGGGACGCCGGCCAGCAGGGAACGGCCGGCAGCGATGCGATCCACTTCCCACAGATAGTTGTCCACGTCGTCCGCGGACAAGAAGCTGTCGGCGTATGCGTCGGAGAAGAGCGAGGTCGCTGCAGCAGTGCCGTTTGTGGCCGTCTGTTTCTTCGACCCCGTGGGAGCGACTGCTCCTGGTTCCGAGTTGGCCAAGGCATGGATGGCCTCCTCAGATGGCACGAGGTCCTGGAGACGCGAAGGGTCCGTCCTGGCTGTTTCCGCTAGGTCGAGGTGCGGAACGTCGCGTAGGAGGGTTCGAAGCGACGCGGTTGGCAGTTCGGGCGGCGGTGCGTTGGGTGTGCTCTTGTTATAGAAGCGTTTCTCCCAGCCGCCTTCAACATCAATGTCAAGGGCCTTCGCGCCTTTTGCCGGAAGAGGTAAGCTGAGGTCGATGCGTTTGGACGCCGGGATCTGGGGTGTGTTGTTGATGTCGAGGAGCAGGTCGAGAAGGCGGCTGATCGGACTGTTAGCCGGGATACGCACCCTAGAAAGCGCAGGCGCGCATTCACTCTTACGCCCATGAAGACATACTCAATTTCCACAGCCAGTCGCTTGGTTGTCTGCAGCGCCACGACCTCTTGCGTGTGCAGCGTTTCGTTCACCTCCATCTTCTCATCGAACTCGACGCGCATCTTCTGGAACTTCTTCTTCCATGAGCGGTAGGGTTTTGTCCTTGGTGCAGCAGCCACAGGCCTAGACGGGGTAGACACAGAGCCCTTTCCTGTTGCTGAACCCAACGACAGCGCCTCATGCGACGTGTCCTCCATCTTGACGTCTCGTGTGGATACGGCGCTTTCGACGTCCATCATGACGTATAGGGGAGGAAGGGATACGAGCACGGAAAGAGAAGAGAAGAGATGCGTCAAATGACGATTGGAACCGATAGAGAGCTGTCGATGGTTTCAGGTGAAGTCGGGAGAAGATGCATAAGTCCCGAGGGAGGTTTTTGGCGAAGCAATTCGGGACAAGGGTGAGAGGGAGAAGAAGAAAAAAGGCGAAACGAGTGCGCGCCGCAGGAAGAAAGAAAGGAAGTAAGAAACGACAGGGGCCGGGCCGATGTCGATGGCAGGACCTGAACAAAACGACACGACGCGAGCGTTCCGGCAACGACAGGATCAAGACCAGCAGCAAAAGGAGCAGCTGCACGAAAAAGGGCAAAACGCGCCGAGCTGCGAGGCGGCCTGGGCTGTTGTGATTGGTTGGATGCGCGCAGGTTGGCGATCGTTAGTCATCCAGCAAGATTCGGGAAACGGCAAGTATCGCAGGCAGAATTACAGGCTTCTTACAGGGCCTGGCCGCCATGCTGGTGGGGTTGGGTCCGCAAAAAAAGGCCTGGGTTGGGCCACCGCTCTCACAAAAACTCTGTACAAGAGCATACGACAGCCGAGTGCATGCTTCCTTTCTGTCGCAGACTCTTGACCATGGCTGCCGACCAAGCTGCCAAGCGCCTCAAGATGGACAACGGCGCCATCACCATCGCCACGCACAACGGCCACTTCCACGCCGACGAGGCCCTGGCCGTGCACATGCTGCGGCGCCATGTGCCCGAGTACGCGGAGGCGCTGCTCGTGCGCACGCGCGACCCGGCCAAGCTGGCGGCGTGCCACACGGTCGTGGACGTCGGCGGCGAGTACGACGCGGCGCGGTTCCGGTTCGACCACCACCAGCGCGGCTTCACGACGACGTTCCCGGGGCGGCCGACCAAGCTGTCGTCGGCGGGGCTGGTGTACCTGCACTTTGGCCGCGGCATCGTGGAGCGCAACGTGCGGCAGCAGCAGGCGGCCGAGGAGGACATCGACGGCGCCGAGGGAGCGGCCGAGGAGGAGGGGGCGAGCGCGCGGGCGGCGGCCGACATTGACCTGCTGTTCAACAAGCTGTACACGGGCTTTGTCGAGGCGCTGGACGCGCACGACAACGGCATCGACCCGTACGACCCGGCGGCGCTGGCCGCGGCCAACGACGGCGCCGGTATCCCCAAGCGCTACAAGGACGGCGGCTTCACGCTGGGCGCCATGGTCGGGCGGCTCAACCCGCAGTGGAACGACGAGGACGACGACCAGCAGGAGCGCGAGAACGCCCTCTTCGATATGGCGAGCCTGCGCATCGGCGAGGAGTTCGACCGCGAGCTGCGCTACCTCGTGCACGCGTGGCTGCCGGCGCGCAGCCTGGTGCGCGCGGCGTTTGCGGCGCGCCACGAGTTCGACCCGCGCGGCCGCCTGCTCGTGTTCCGCAGCCAGTCGTGTCCGTGGAAGGACCACCTGTACGCAGAGGAGGAGGCGGCCGCGCTCGCTGCGGACAACAAGGTGGCATACGTGCTGTACCCCGACAAGGAGGGCCGCTGGCGGGTGCAGTGCGTGCCCGTCGAGGCGGGCTCGTTCACGAGCCGCAAGCCGCTGCCCGAGGCGTGGCGCGGCTTCCGCGACGAGGCGCTGGATGGGCTGCTGGAGGGTGCCGTTGTGCCGGGTGCGGTGTTTGTGCATGCGTCCGGGTTCATCGGCGGGCACCGGACGTTTGAGGGTGCTCTGCAGATGGCGCAGAAGGCGCTGGAGCTGTGAAGGTGGGCACAAGAAGGGTTCTCTTTGGTGATTTAGTTACCCGTCGAGAAATTCAACTCTTGAAATTCCTACAAGTAGAAAGCAAGAAGACAGAAACACAACACACGGCGTCGGGCGGTAATCAAACAAAAAAACAAAACAATCCATAAAGCTGGGCTCAAAGGAACAAGCCTGAGACATAACCATCAATCCGTTGCGACATTGTAAGAACGAGCGTGTTGAACAACACGAACAAGCATAGAAATGTCGTACTCAGCCAAACGCCGATAAAAAAGAAATTGGAACGATCGTGAGCTTCGTGAGGAAGCTTTTTTTTTCTTTTCTTTTTTTTCTCTTTCTTTTCTGTTGTATCTTCGATTCGTACGTCACTCATCGCCGGATCGGGATCGACTCGGTTTGGCCTGCACCGACGGGCGCCGACGACGAGGGCTTGGCGGCACTGTCCTCCTCTAGGTCGGACGCCTTCGTCTCGTTATGCAGGAAGCTGCTCTCCTTGACAGGGCTGCCAGCCGCGTGGTGCAGCGGCGTTGTATTGGCCCCGGGTATGCCCAGCGGGATGCTTCCTGTGCCTGTGCCGGTGCTGGTGCCGGTGCTGGCGCTACCAGCACTGGAGCTGCCACCAGTGACTCCGTTGTGGCCGCCGTTGTGGGTGCCGCTGTTGGAGCCAACAGGCGCTGCCGCCGGCGGTGGCGACGACAGGTGCGGAATCATCTCGGGGACGGGGTGCTGGGAGCCCACACTGCCGGTGTCGACGCCGTCGCCCTTGCCGGCCTTGGACATGGCATAGTCGCCGCTGTCAAAGTATTTGCGGTCCTTGAGGTGCTTGGCAAAGTGGTCGGAGCGGCTGGGCAGCTTCCCGTAGAGGCGGAAGAGCCTCTGCTCATCCGGGGAGAGGGACTGGAGAAAGGCTCGTTAGTCTTCTGGGCTTGTGAGGGGAATTTGTTCCTCTCTTCAAGGAGAAAAAAATAACGCTGGGTGCCGCGTACGTTGATGTCGACCTTGTTTTTCTGATGCGGGTTTAAAGCCATGTCTGCGATAGGATGCAGTCTCTTCTCTGTGACCTTGTTGTTGGGATCGTGTCCGAGGGTTCCCCCAGAGGGACTTGTCGGGTCACGTCTCCTTTGCCTGGCTTCGTGCTCTGTGGTGTGTGTTGACTAGCTACTGACTGTTCGCGTTCTTGCCTCTGCCGCTCGTCTGAATTCTCGGTCGTCAGGAGCCTCGGGGTGCTAGATGTCGATGCAAAGTAGGGTGAAAGGGGGTCTGGTGGAAAGCAATTGTCTCGTCCGTTTATCTGACTTGGGTGTGTTTGAAGTTCGTCTTTGTGGCGTGTCGTCCGTTAGGAGGGGCTTCTTGACCACTGTATTGCCGCTTCACTGCCCCTCTTTACTGCCTGTTCCACTGCGCTGATTAGTAAGGCCGACCTGGTGACCTGCAAACGGGCGGCGATCACAAGAATAGGACGTTCTAGATTCCAGACGGAGTCAAAGGAATGCGGAGATAGGTACCTGTGTTATCTGTTTCTTGCAGACGCATGATACGATCAACGGTTGCCATTGGCAAAAGTTCTGAGAATCACATCTCCTCGAATTTTATAGCGATATAACACCGCTATAACTTGCGTATTATACGGGCAACGCGGCTGTTGCTATGCCCCGACGACAACAACATACCAGAAGCGGGGAGTCGGAATATGATACGTCTTCTATGATACACGACATATCCCAGTCGAGCGAGTGAGACGCCTGCTTTACCAGTAACATCCCGGCAGCGGCAGATAGGGGTGGTAAACGAATCATGCTCTGTGTACAGAAACTTGGCAGTATTCGAATCAAATCGTAGGCTTCAGGCGTTCTCCAACTTTCTTTGTGCGTCGACCGGTGCATTGGCGAGGGCCACTCTGGTTGCCTACTGACGTCAAGACGAGATTGAAAAATGCATGGATATCTTGAAGAGAGACTCTTTTCTTCTCTGGTAGACTCACATCCTGTGGTCGTCGTGTCGTCGTTTCGGATGTTGATGAATTTTGTTCAGTGTGTTTGTTTCGTCTTTTCTGTGTTTTTACAGCGGCATTCCCCTCTATTATCTCCTTCCTTTGCTTTTCATTGATTTCATATTTTTATAGAATTGCAACACCTCTTTTCTTTGAACAGAGTCTCTTTTGCCGACAACGCTGCCTCAAATCGTCCACGTGATGTTGTGTCACAAAGACTGTCCATGCCGCCTTCCGTTTGCCGTTTGCCTTCCTTCCTAAATAGGAAATTTTTTATTTACTTAACTCTGATCGTGTTTTCTTCCCTTCCGCCTTCCTCGATCCGCCTCATTCTCTTTTCTCCCAAAATCTCTTCGCAGATACACCGCACCTGTTTTCAAACACGAACGGCGACAGCGAAACAAAACACAGAGCACCCAACCAAGACCATCACACGTCCATCCCATTGCAGTTTCCTCTGCGTTCCCAGTACTAGTTTCTGGCTAAACAGCATCGTGAGCCTTCTCATTTCTGTTTATACCGTCTTACTCCTCCTGTCAACAAAGACTGGGCCGGTGGACACAGTTCACTACGATTTATCTCGTGTTAGATAGGACCTAGGACTGATAGTCTAGGCCTTCGAATCATCAAGCAAAGCCATCACTCCGCACCAGCCAGCCGACACCGACCATGGCCGCGCCAGACAAGGCTTCTGTTTTGGAGGCCATGAGGGTAAGAGGGCACCGCTTGCATTGCATCTTATTTTTTTATTGGCTTGAATCATCTTTTAACAGATGCAGAGCGACCTAGGCGTCCGCCGAGTCGACGACCTTGAACTCGCAAACGGCCGACCCGGATCTTCGGCTCGTCCTGGCCAGATAGGGCACATCAACATCAAGGCCCCTCCCCCAGTCCCCAAAAAACTTTTACCCATAGCCAGCAAATGGAAGGGTGCGTTATTGTTGTTACAGACTGGCGACGCCGTCTCAAGGCTAATTCAAATCCGTCCGGTAGAGGCAATTGCCAAGGGAGCATTCGACGACGAGGATGCCGATTCCGTCAAAAACCTTGACAGGATTGGTGGCGGCAGACTTCATGCACAAAACAAGCCAACAAATGCTCCGATGTTTGCTCCCGGCATGGGCAACAATTTCGCCACGCGGCCTAAAGGCTACCCCCCTACGTTCTCGATGGGAACTCCTAGGTAATGCTATTGTGCACGATTAAATGCAGAGACTGGGTCTATGAGCTGACAACAGTACTAGGATGCCTGGTGCGTATCCTCCAACACCGGAAAGAAGTGTACGGGGTGGCCCGACCGGTCCCTATAACACCCAAAGCTCCTCTCCGGGCATGTCTAGCATGGGAGTCGTACTCAATGGTCCTGTTCGTCGCTTTGAACCAAATAGCTCTCCAGCAAGACATGTCGTGCAGAATATGCAGCAACAGCCTCCTCCGGTGAGGAGTCTTCAAGCAACCCCAGTCAAGCCTGTCGGAACACGGCCTTCTCAGCATCAGACCCCTCCAAGAGCCCCCATGCTCCCGACACCTCCACGGGATGTCCCCTCTCAACCTCCAATGGTATTTTTTAGTTTTTATTATCCTCGCCAGAGTTCGACCCAGTGCTGACCGAGAAGCCTACGAGACCCAAGGATCCTGAGCCACAGGAATATGTGCACAAAGCCGATATTCGCGTTGGCGACCGTCTGGCGAAGGGCCAAGGGACCGTGTACCTCCTGGAATCGTCCCCAACCGACACCGGAACGATCTCCATATATCTGGAGGGCTACAAGTACCTCGAATACCCCGTCTTGAGCATGTACAACTACATCACCAACTCGGAAGAGCTTTATCCTCAGTTCAAGGAACCTGATGGCGTATCCATCACGACAACATCTCTTGTCTTCGGCTCTCAAGACAAGATTGTGAACTTCATGAAAGCTCTTCGCGCCCTGAAGGCAAGAAAATCATCGTCTCCATCTGCGCCTGCTTCCATTGCCAAGCTACAGAAAAGTACGACAACCAGAGCTGGTGCTGTGGGTGGCTCCCAGCTACAGCAGCCTTTAGCGGGCACTGTTTCTGTTGAAGCACCCGTCAAGGAGATTGGGAGGGATGACAGCAAGAACGGCCCAGCCAATGTGAACAAGATCGGTGACCAGCCGGCGGCCATAGCCACAACACATTCACAAACCGTGCCACCCTCGGAACAGCTAGCGGCCCCTGAAGACAAAACCGCGGGCCAAAAACCACTGGTCAAAGAAGCTCCAACGAAGGTGCCAATTTGTGAGGTCACGAACGACCTGCTCGATCTATCGCTGCCAGCCCAGGTACCCTCGGATCGGGTTACGCATGCTAGTCGATATGCCTTGGACCTTGGTTCCTTATTACCGCCAGCGTGCGATTCCGCCGAACCAGAGACAGAAGCTGAGAAAGGCGAGGCTCAAGTCCCCCTAACTGATGACACGTCAACTGAAGCGAACGGACCCCCCCCTTCGGAAGATGGTGCAGCAGAAAATCCCAATGCGCACAATGCCCTGGTCGTAGTCGACCAAGACGTCGACCAGATGACGCATGGCGAGCTCATCACTGCAATCGAGAATCTAAGGGAGTATCTCCTTAGCATTCTGCCCACGTTTGAAGATATGTGCCAGGTCTTGGTGTCGATCGATTCAGCAGACCGGCAGACAGTTGCCAAAACTGTTTACGCCAGCATCCGCGACACCAGCAACGAAAAACTGGCAGAAAGTGAGGCATCTGCGAAGCAAGTTCTTTTGGCTCTGCTTTCCCAAGCTGGGAATTTCGAGAAAAGGAAGACAATTGAGCCCCCCCTTCCAGACAAGAAGACGATTGAGCCCCCCCGTCCAGACAACCGCACACGATACACGGCAGAAGAGATTGTCCAACTTCGCACAAAGGCACTGCCACCCCCTCCGCAAGTGGCGAAGTTCACACGCATGCTACAGGTCGAGAAATGTACAACAACGACCCCAGCGCCCAAGAGCAATGTCAGCGTGCAAAGCCGTTTGCAGAACATCAATCCGAGGAACAACCCAACGGCCCCGCCGCCGCGTGCTGGGGGCCACGAGAGAGGAGCGAGCTCGCAGTCGAACATCATCAAGGCCCCCACGCAGCGTCCCCAAGCAAAGGGATTCAACCCGGAGGCACCGGCGTTCACAAACACAAACAACATTGAGAACATCACCGCCGCGTTTGCAGGTGTCAGCTTGACTGGCGCACAAACGGCGGCACCCACAAATGGACAGCCGGCTGCTTCCTCCGTTTCAAAGCCCTCCCAAGCGAACCCAAAGCCCCAGCCCCCCGCTGGCGAACGCGTTCAAAAAGGACTGGGCGGCTCTCGGTGGGCAACGGACAACTCTGCGATTTTGCCCGTCAACGCAAGCCGCTTTACGGGTATCAATATCCCCTGAAGCCCAAGCACAGCATGTTTCGCGTTCAAATGCTGATTATGGATGAAGCGGACCACGACGTTTACGGTGAGCCCAGATGGCTTCTTTTGGCTTCCCTGGCCATTTTGGTCGCCGGCTACGTCGCACTGTCTCCATCCTCGGTCCTAACGGGGCTCTACTTGATGGTGTGGGTGATCCAGCGAACCTTTGTTCCCTGTTGCCTTGTTCTGTTACCCTTTTTCTTTGTTTACTTTTGTCTGTACGTTTGAGAGGGTGTGTAGGGCCTATGATGAGAGGGGTAAGGTGGGAAGCTGGCAAAGAACCAAGCCGCCTAGACCCCTACGAGAGGGCCAGAAGGCCAAGGTCTTCGTTCAGCACATAGCATCTGGGACCGTTAAAAATCTTTGTGGCATCTCGATATGTCCCTACTTAGCTTAATGCTGTCCTCACAATAGACAATGCAAGTCAAAAAGACGCCCTCGCTTGTAAATTCCAGGCAACCTTGTGGAAACCGAAGGAAGAAAAATAGACAGGAGAAAGAAACCCAGAAAGACTCATAAAAAGCCAAAGCCCTTTTCTTTTCCTGTTCAAAGACAATGAATATAGCGTAAATGCATGAAACAAAAACAAACAGCACGCCGTGCCAGCCGAGAACCCAATCATGTCGTCAAAATATAGAAGCGAAAAAAAACAAAGAGACCCTCGAATTGTACAAGCTCATCTGTCCCCGACCGCGGTGTCTCCTTTCTCGCTTGGTGGGCTAAGGTAGTCGCCCTGCTCGGCCGCCTCGTACTCGGATATGAGGTCGGTGACAACCTCGCGGGCCTCGTCGAACTCATCGAGGCTGTTGGCGAAGGGGGCGGTCCTCTTGTAGGAGTCGAGGAAGGCGTTGCGCTTGCGCATGCCGTCGTACTGGCGGACGATGCGTTTGAAGAGCTAGAGATGTGAGCGGGGGACGAGAGAGAAGGAGGAAGAACAGGTAAATAAAAAAAATAAAAAAACTCACAGTGGCGATGCTCGTATGGTTGGCCAGCATGAGGCCGCTGACGCGGTGGCTCATGGGCACGTAGGGGCTGCGCTTGGTCAGGGCGACCTGGATGCTGGCGGGCCCCCAGGGGATAAAGGTGGCGAGGCGGCGCTCGCGGATGCGCAGCAGGCTCTTGTGGACGTCGGTGGGGTCGACCTCGCCCTGGATGACGTTGAGGATGGAGATGTAGCAGCTCTTGCGGCTGGCGGCCTTGCTGCCGGCGGTGGGCGTGGTGGAGACCATGCGGTTCTTGGGCTGCAGGAGGCGGCGCATGACGTCGAGCACGGTGGTCTTGCGGACGGTCTTGGCCTGCTCGACCTGGTCGCCGGTGAAGGGGGTGTAGGCGGTCATGAGGAAGTGGGAGCGGGGCGTGGGGATGAGCGAGGCGAGGATGCTGACGAGGTCGTTGTGCATGTAGGAGGGGTAGCGCAGGGTGGTGGTGCTGGCGGACATGACGGTGGACACGAGCTGGTTCGTCTGCTGGAAGGACGGCTCCTGCACGTGCAGGCGGTCGGCGGCGATGTGGGCGAGGGCGCCGTTGTCGAGCACGACGACCGAGTCGGCGTTCTGCACGAGGCGGCGCATGGCCAGGATGCTGTTGTAGGGGTGCACGACGACGTCGCCGGCGCTGCTGGTGTCGGGGAAGACGGAGTAGGTCTGGATCACCTTCTTGGGGAAGCGGTCGTTGAGCCGCTCCAGCAGGAACGAGCCCAGGCCCGAGCCGGTGCCGCCGGCGATCGAGTGCAGCAGCATGAAGCCCTCGAGCGAGTCGCTGCCGTCGGCCTCGCGGTCAATCATCTCCAGGATCTCCTCGTGCACGGCCTCGCCCGTCTGGTACCCGTCGCCCCAGTTGTTGCCCGCGCCGATGCCGTTCTTGCCAATGTAGAAGTTTTCCGGGTTGTAGATGTTCTTGTACGGGCCCGTCTGGATGCTGTTGATCACGCGCGGCTCCAGGTCGATCAGGATCGCCCGCGGGATGTACCGCGTGTCGTCGCTCTGGTAGTAGAACACGTCCTTGCGGTCGCCCGCGCCCTCGGTCGCAAAGTCCTCGAGGTTGCCGTCCTGGCTGATGCCGTGCTCCTGGCACAGCTGCTGCCAGAACTGGCTGCCAACTGGGGGGCCGGAGTTAGGCCGAGATGAAAAGCCACACGGGACGCATCCTATCGGCTAGAAGACTTACTGCTGTTGCCGCATTGGCCCGCTTGGATGGTAATGATTTCCCTATACAAGCACCGTTAGCTCGAGCTGTCCTTTTTCGAGAGAGCCGCTTCCAAAGCCGGGAACACTATACCTAGGCATGTCGAAGAATCATGGACACGAGCCGTGTGGTAGGGAAAAAGTCCAGATGCGAGAAGAGAAGGAGTCGAGCTCGGTCGCGCAAAAAACACAAACTTGAAGTTTAATCTAGACGCGTTGTGCTGGAACGCGTCGATGAACCCCGCGATTTTTACCGGTTCATTTTTGTCACGTGCACACCGAGCCCATGTTTATACTCGTACAGACCATAGGGAACCATCGTCGGAAATCAAAGGCATCCTTTTCTTTTCGTTGAAACTGTACTGTATTCTGGGAGTGAAATAAATGAAGGGCCTGGAAAAAGGCTCCAAGATGTAACAAAGCACAATCAAGACCAATACTACCCAACAGAAACCGCGCCTCCCCTTCTTTGAATCTGTCACAACTCCTTTGTCTTTCCATTTCTTTTCATTTCATCGCCGCCCATTCGGACGGGTTATCCGGTATCACTATGGTATATGCAAATGTCCAGCACTGGTGGACGACAAAAACTATAGCTGGCCAAGAAGAAAGACTTCCCAGAAAGAGAAAAAGAATCAAAACAAACCCCCGAAAGAACAACGCCTCAAATTGCCCTGCTTGCCTCACAGCTCCCTGTAGTCGCTGGGCCGTATGCGCTTCACCTTGTTGAAGTGCCGGTTTGGATTGACGGGTTTCCTGAAATACGCATCCTCCTCCTGGCCAGTGGCGGCATTGTCGTTGCCATTGGCGGTGCCATTGGCAGCGCCGTTGGTAGGTCCGTTGGCAGCGCCATTGGTAGGTCCGTTGGCAGCTCCATTAGCAGGTCCATTGGCGGCAGCCGCGGGTATGTTGCTCTTGCCGTTGTTGTTGTTCACGTTCACCGGGCCCTGGTTCCCGTTTCCATATCCGTTGAACCGCTGCTGGCTGTAGGCTCCTTGGTTCCCGTAGCCGCCACCGTTGCCCCAGCCTTGCTGCTGCCGATGCTGCTGCTGCTGATACCCGTTTCCGCCATAACCACCACCGCCGTTCATGCCCATCATTGGGTTCATCATATTCATGTTGCCCAAGTTGCCCATGTTGCCCATGCCGCCCATGCCACCCATGCCCATTGGGTTCATGCCCATTGGGCCCATGCCATAGTTCATCATGGGCATGCCGCCATACGGCATCATTCCCATGCCACCCATGTTCCCCATGTTCCCCATGGGCATCCCGGCCATTCCTGGCATCCCTAGCATCCCCGGCATCGGCATTACCGGCATGCCGTTCATGCCGTTCAAGCCGTTCATGCCGTTCATGCCGTTCATGCCATTCATGCCGTAACCGCCACCCCGTAACGGAAAAGAGTGCTGTTGCTGCTGCTGCATGACCTTTGGCGCTTTGGGAATTTTCGGGTTGTCGGCCTCTTCACCGGCAGGGCGCTTCTTTGCGTTCGACAGCTGATCGCCGCTACTTGCTACGCTTTCCCCGCCGTCGACCCCAGTCTTTGGTGGCGAGCTCGGTTTTGTTCCATTTGTAGCGGAGGCCCCTGTCGATTCGGTGCTGCTACCTGGCTTGGCGCTGGAGGTGCTTTGCGCCGGGGTTGGTGTCTGCCCAGACGGCGAAGGGGATTTCCGAACACCCGACCCAGGTTCCTTTGGCGATGTGGCGGTAGCCGCGGCATCATTTGAGCCATCTTTGCTAGTCTTCTCATCGTCGACCTTCTTCTTCAGACCGCCTTCCGCCTTTTCTTTCTGGTACGCCTGGACCTTCTGTTCTGTGGCCTCGTCGGGTTTTAAATCGTCGATAAGCACACCTTCAGACTGACAGCCAGGACAAATGAAATCGCTTTCAATAAGCGCGTTGGTGATGCAGTCGTTGCAGTAGGTCCGCTCGCAACATGGTGTCTTCATTGGGTCAAGAAATAGCTTCTTGTCAATGGAGCACTCGAGTCCACGTTCCTGCAGCTCCTTGTCAGCACGTGCCGCTACCTCCTGGGCTGCGGCACCGGACTTTGTTTTTGCCTGGAACTTCTCCCAGGACGCCTTGTCCGGCTCGGCAATGACGTAGTCACCGTCGGCATTGACCATGATGCCAGACGGCGTTTTGGTGTCGTCCTCTGCTGCCTGTGCCAGAATAGCAGCCTTGTCTACCGTCTTCAGAAACGACCGCGGAATCCCCGTCGTGCGCTTCACGCGGGGCCGGTTGTCGAATTCTGGGTTGTCGTTGGTAGGGCACATCTGGATCCAGTGACCCTTTTCGCCGCAACGGTAGCAGACATACCCGTTCGGCGGGTCATGGTCCGGTACGTTGGCGGGCCGCCGGGCGCCGCCAGCGCCAGGCTTGAAGATGGGGGTTTGACTAAGGGTGTTAGACAGATTTCGAATCGACAAATAAGATACACAAAGAGAACATACTGCGACATCTCTTCCTGCTGTGCATTCCATTGCTCCGACTGTGCTGCAAACATGGCGGCAAGCTTTTCTTCTTCCGTCATGGCGTTATTCATCTGCTCAATGGCAGACGACGCTGCCTTCGCGGTAGACTTGGTGGTCTGCTCTCGGCGCGAGGCGTTCTTGGCGTTGGCGGGCATCTTGCCGGATACATAGCGCGCTGCCCGGCCAGCGCCAGGCTTCATCGGTGCCAGCCGGCGCGCGATGACGGTCGTCGACCGCGGAATGATGGTCGTGTCATCATCGTATTCTTGAAAGCGTGTTAGTGATGCCGTTGGGCATGAAGAGAATGGCGGCTCTTTGCTTACCGTCTTTGCCGTCTTCCGTGTAGATGGCTAGGTCAAAGTCGGTCCCGTCCCCGAGGCCACTCTTGACAATGATATCGCGCTTAAGCTCAAACACAGAGATACCGGTACCGTCGAATTCAACTCGCGTCGGTTCCTTCTGCGACTTGAACTTGAAGTACACCGAAGAAGACATCCTGTGGCTGTTCGGATGTGATGCAGAGAGGGAAAGGGAAGGGTGAGAGTGCAACTAGAGGGAAATTGAGAGGACAGTGATCGGTCCGTGACTGAGTATCTCGGCGAGGTTGTGCCGGTTGTCGTTTCGTTTTCGTAGGGGAAGAAGGGGATGTCGTCTGCTGCTGCGTGTTTTCCTCCTTTTGCGTGGCTTGGATCTTTGCCTTTTCCTTCTTTTTCTTTGCTTTAAACTTGCAAAAGATTGTTCGAATGGTTGAATTAATTGTTTTTGACAGTACTCAAGAAAAAAAGGAATGAGAAGAGATTGAGGGAATGGAGAGCTAAAAGCACCGAGAAAAGGCAGTGCAGTGAGCAGTACAAAGCGCCTTTTGGAAGCAATGAAGCTCGAGAAGATTTTTAAAAATAGAGTATTTTTCAAACAAGAAAGAAAAAAAGCAAAGCGACAAAACAAAGAAGAGAAAGAAGAAAAAAGGAGAGACACGCTGTTGTCCCTCTACAATAGCATAGCAGCCTTTGTTCTTTCGTCTCTTTTCGTCTTTTCGCACCAGGATCGCTTTGTTCTCTTCAACAAACACCCTTGCAGAAGTGCTCAGTTAGTAGGAATTCCGGAATAAGGCAGGGACGCAATCGCGTGCTTCGACACGGTCGCAGGCAGCGTGCGCTTCTGATGGGCTTCGAAGTCTCTGCGATGGTCGACACAGCTAGAGACGATCAATCAGGGATAGAGCCGAGGGAGACGTAGATGGAATCTGGAGAGACGACGAGGACGCTGTCGCGAGACGACCTGTGTACGCAGAGAGCAAAAAAAGAACACGGAAGCAGAGTAGAACAAAGAGCGACAGAATCAAGAGAGAGAGATGCGGAGAGAGAGATGGAAAAGGGGGTAGGGAGATGGAGAATACGCGTTGAAAGGGGAACAAAAAGGAGAGGCGACGTGGTTGAAGTGAAGGAAGGAGAAATTCCTTGGCTAGGCGGCGGGGGAAGCCTGTTCAAGTATCGGCGCGGCGTTTTAGGGGAATCACAGGCACATGACCGTTTCTGACTAATTTTTCCGGGGGGGGGGGCGAAATAAAGAATAGCGAGCACGCTGATTGGCCACAGCTGCCTTGGCTGCAGTCGGGGCCGGAGAGCGGCTCTCCGATGGTTCTACGATTTTCGGTTTGAAATCGTACTCGTAAGTCCGTCCTTCCCCTCAGCGCACCTGCTTATTTCTCCGCACTTTTCTGCCGGGCGTCCTTGTCTCTCCTTCCCACCCTCTCTTTTTCTCAATTTCTGTTTTTCTCCTGTACTGTTTCTCCTCGCATTTTGCTCTCTCGGACATTATACCTGTGTTGATCTTCTCGATTTCGGACTCGACCTTTTTTACCAGAGGCTCCTGACATCTGAATGCCGCGGCTATAGCCTCGCTTGAAAAAAAAAAAGATCAGAAAAAAGCGACGAAAAACGAACACGAGGACGACTGACCACCCTCTTCCCCCACCAATTGCGCAGAAACACACCACTTCGACAATTGCCTCGGTGCCGTCCCTCCCCCCTCGGTCGCATTTTCTCCCCTCGACACCTCAATTCCTGCATGCAAGCGACCCGCGTCATTCGGTCTTGTCTCCCGCACCGGGCGTGTCGCTGAGCCTCTGTCTCGTCAAGCTCTAGGATCTCTTCAGATCGAATCACCCGTCCTCACCCAAATTTACCGACTTCCATACCCTCCCCTCCCCTCCCCATCCGCCAAGATGGTGCTCACACACACCACTGCGGACACCTACGCCCACCCGTTCCCGACCGTCACCCTCGCCTTCTTTCTCCGCTACTGCTCGCCTCAGCTCAACCCCTTTGCGCAGCATGTGCTAAGCTCCGACACCATCTCCAGCCAGCTCGACCCGGCCACCGGCCGGCTACACACAACGCGCGTCCACCTCAAGAAGTCGCGGATACCCAAGGCCGTCCTGCGCCTGCTGCCGGCCAGCATGACCGGTGGTGTGGCCGACAAGGCGTCGTACGTTCTCGAGACCAGTGTCGTGGACATCCGCGAGGGCTGGATGCGCACCGAGAGCCGCAACCTCAACTTCACGGGCATCCTCTCTGTGGTCGAGCAGCAGGTCTACACAGCCGACGCGGCGGCAGCCACCGAGGCAGCACCGGCAGCAGCAGCAGCAGCAGCCGTCAGCGGCAGCGGAACGGCCAGCACGGGCGTCGAGACCACGGTCGTCTTCCGGTCGCGGCTGGGCGAGCGCATCCGCGAGCGCATCGAGCAGGGCCACCAGCGCTACCAGCAGCAGATCCAAGACTTCAAGCAGCAGCGGCAGTGGTACCAGTCGAGCACGGAGCGGTCGGGTGAGCGTCAGCAGCAGCAGCAGCAGCAGCAGCAGCAGCAGCAGCAGCAGCCGCACGACCGGCTGGAGGAGCAGGACGGCGCACACACTGCCTCCACAACGGCAGCACCCGCGACCGGCGGCTGGTTCGCCGCATCGGGCTGGATCGGCGGGCTGGGCGCCAAGGGCATCCAGCGCAGCATCGAGGCGATCGCGTCGACCAAGACACAGGACCAGCTGGGCAAGAGCCGCGAGGGCATGCGCATGATCCTGGAGCGGCTGCGGCAGACGGGCATCATCGGCGTGCTGGAGCTGCGGCGGCGGTCCGTGGAGGGCCAGCTGGACGCGGGCGAGAAGCTGTAACGGCCGACGCACTCAGCGCCATCTCCTATCCCTTCCTCTCTTGTTTCTCTCTTTTGTTTGACTACTGTTTTCATTAGCACACCCACGCTGCCTTCTGCATTTTTTTGTTTTGTTCTTCGGTTCTCTCCCCCCCAACCTCCCATCTCCCCATCTTTTGGTCTGGTCCTCCCACTCCCCTCTCCTCTCTTTTGAACGAGCCGGCGCAAATGCAATGGCGAAACACACACACACACACGCACACACATCCTCTGCAAGCAACGAAGAGCACTCTCGAAAGAGAGACGAAAGCTTTCATATGGTTGATCTAGGAGAGGAAGGCAGCCCTGCTATAGCGAGGGCATAGCCAGAGGTTAGGCTGAGGACGCGCTGCCTATTTGCGTGTGCATGGTTGTGTACGATTTGGATGTTTTCTTTAGGTTTCTTTAGGTTTCACGGAGGCGTTCCCCCCCTGGCTTCTCGACGGAGTTTATGTACATTTATCAGCATTTCAAGGCAAACAAAAACAAAGATCTCCGACACGACTCATATAGGAGAACAATGAAAAGAATTGATATTGAGTAAAAGTATAGCAACGCTAAACTTGTGGTGACGCAACGCTTTTTTGTTCTTTTAGGTATTCAATTCCCTTGCCGACCAGTTCCCGTTTTTTACATGGCCACGAGCATGGCGAGGCCCAGAGACGCCATCAGCAGACCAGCGCGCACAGCCGAAGCGGCGGCGCCAGCGCTGGTGACGACCGTGGTCGGGGTGCTGTTGACGGTGCCGTTGCTGGTGGGCTGGTCGACGGTGTGGGCGTTGCCGCTGCCGAGGGCGTCCGGGTTGGGCTCCGTCTCGTTCTTGTCGGTGGTGAAGGGCTCGACGGACGACAGGCTGGAGACGCGGCCGAGGAGGAACTCGAGTTGCCGGAAGGCCACAGTGGGCTGGTACTGGGGCACCATGTGGCCCGACATCGCGATATCGGCAAACGTCAGGCCGCGCTCCGTGTGGACGGTGCCGAGGACGCCGCTGCCGCCCCAGGCGCTCTGGCTGGGTTCGTGGTGGAAGGGGACGAACAGGGGGTCGGTGGGCAGGGCCTGGAAGCCGAGCTGGCCGCCCCAGGTCATGTTTTGGATGGAGAGCAGCGTGCCATTGGTGAGGATGATGTAGTCCAGGGCGCCCTGGCCGATGATGACGTTCTGGGTGGCGTCAATGACCTTGGGCAGCACCGTGAAGGAAGACCACTGAGACGTGTCGACGTCCAACACGCCGGCAGAGCACGCGGTCCAGTTGACGTCCTTGGGCGCATGGATCGCGGTCTTGACTTCGTCGCGCTGAAAGTAGATGGACGCGCCGTCCGGAAGGTAGTCGAACGAGCCGGGGACTGCAGGCGGTCAGGAGGAAACAAAAGAGCACGATGGGGCGGAAAACAACGTACAGCCAAGGACGTCCCACGGCAGCGGGCAGGTGGTCGCGACCTGGTATACGTCGAAACACGGGTTGACCAGCGAGACGGCATGGTAAATGTCCTGCCAGAGGGCCTCGCAGGTCTTGATGGACGAGCCGTTGCTGTAGAAGCCGGCAAAGATCTCGGGCTGCGGGCCGGAGGGCGGGAAGACGAGGTACTTGTTCATGTAGTCGTTGTAGCCGCAGAACTCGGCGCGGGCGTGAATGTCGGCGACGAAGCTGTCGTTGAGCGGGAAGAGGCCCTTCCAGTAGTCGACAAAGGCGACCACGGGCACGCTTTCCAGTATCTCGAATGGGCCGATGACGGGGTCGTAGATCATGAGGCCGGACATGTTGTAGTACGTCTCGTCCTTGGCGTCCAGCATGGCGCTGGCAATGTACGGGCAGTAAAAGCCGCTGAGGGCGTTAGCGACAGGCAGGAGGGGGTGAGGGGGGGGG
>LZPB01000012.1:145471-165582 GCA_001676865.1 Ceratocystiopsis minuta | reverse complement strand
GGCGGGCGGCGGCGGCGGGGCGAGCAGGTGGATCAGGTACTGGGTCTTGAGCGGCACGACGGTGGTGCGGCTGCGGATGGAGAGGCGGATGGCGGGCGACAGGTCCAGCTCAAAGGAGAACTCGCGCGGGTCGAGGAAGCCGACGCAGAGCAGCTCCGAGGCGGACTTGTCGGTGCTCTGGCCGGCGGCCGCCGCGGCGGAGAGGTTGGCGGACAGAGGCCGCTCGAAGAGGCGGAAGCGCGCGTCGGTGTGGCCGACGCTGTGCAGGAGGGTGCAGAGGTCGGACAGGTACGAGGCCAGGTGGGCGAGGGCGGCCTCGTATTTCTGGTGGGCGACGATGGGCCGCAGCGCAAAGTACGTCGGCGGCGGCACGCCGGAGCGGTCGGAGGGCGGGGTGGGCACGGAGCGCTGGCGGTAGCGCTGGCGGTGCCCATGGGACAAGAAGAGGTGCAGCGCGGCGGCGGTGGCCTCGGCTCTGTCGTGCAGGTGGGGGTGGTCGCCGGTGTCGCGGCCGGCGACAGCCGCGGCCGTCTGCAGCGGCTCGAGGGTGACGACGCCCTCGGTGTGCGCGTCCAGGGGGAAAACGATCGCGTCATCGCGGGCGGTGACGGCGTGGGATACCATGACGCGTGCCTCGCGGTTGAGTTCGCGCCACAGCTCCTTGGCGTAGATGGTGTTGCGGGCCTCGAGGATGCGGTCTTCGAGGGGCGCATCCCGGGGCAGCCGCGACGGGGTGCGAGACCGGCCGGTGATGTCGGTGCTGCCGGGCTGTCGGCTTCGGAGGGTGACGACCAGGGCCGAGGGCGGGCCCAGGGCGGACATGTCGAGGGCGACGTGGCCGCGCTTGACACGGCGCAGCGGCGCAAAGCCGCCGGCGCTCAGGTCGGGGGCGGCCTCGGAAAAGCCAAACTTGACGCGCAGCACGCGGCGCTGGCCCGGGAGGCGCGACAGGCCCCAGCCGCGGTCGTGGACGGCGACGACCTCGGCCCAGTAGCGCTCCTCGCGGCGCAGCTCGGCATGCAGGCGGCGGCGGGCGGCGGCCAGGATGTCGGCCGTGCGGTCCATGGCCAGCAGCTGCCAGCCGACGCACTCGGTCTTGTGGTCGACCAGGCGCTGCGCGTTAAAGCGCGTGGTCTCGTCGAGCGTCAGGCGCCCGCCGCCGCCGCCGCCGCCGCCGCCGCTGTTCTTCAGGGCGCGGGCCGCCTGGGCCGCGTTGGCGATGCGGCCGGCGCTGAGGGTGCCGATGCCGACCTTTTCGCGCAGCAGGGGCGACAGCGTCTGCATCGCCTGCGTCGGCCGGTCTTTGGACAGGAGCAACGACACGAAGTCGACAGCGATAAGGCCGCTCTGGAGGGCCGATCTGGGTGTCGGTTAGCACGAGAAGCACGAGAAGCACTAGGCAAGAGCAGCAAAGCAGAGAACCTACTCCAGTGTCCGCAGCACGTCGTCGCGTCGCGCCATCATCGCCTCCATGTCCCGCGGCCGCCCCGCGTCCGCCTCGGCCACCGCACCCGTATCGTCATCTGCATCGTCGTGGCTGTCCGCGTCGTCTGCCGTGGCGTCGTCCGCGCCCGAAGAGCCGGCCTGTTTGCGATGCTCCCGCTCGGCAATCTCCTGGCGCAGACCCTCCTCGGTCAGCGAGCGGAACTCGATGCCCTGCGTCTTCAGCTGCTGCACAAACTCGGCAATGTTGGCCGGCTCGCGCCCCGGCAGCGGCCAGGGCCGGAACACTGGGTCGCGTCGGCCAAAGAGGCCGGGCGGCTCATTGCTGGATGCCGCGCCATCTGCTGCCATGATGGGCGCGTGATGGGTGTTGAGGTGGAAAATGGAAACGAGGTGGGCGTCATGGAGAGGTGGCTCGGGCGTCAAATTTAGGTCACGTGTGAGATCACGTGTATATCTGGGCGACCTCGGAGCTGGACCTCATCTGATTATCATCCCCGAGAGCAGGAGAGAACAGCTAGACAACGGCGGGGTCTCTGCGGAAAGTGCCTCGGCGGTATTTTGCAGCGTTTCTCGTGCAGTAAGAAGCACGTCTTTCTGTCCGAAAATGAAGCTGCGAAACGTTATCTTTCCACTCTCGGAGGACGCCGCCGACGCCGATACGGTTCCGGACACGGAGCCCGGCGGCATGTGGGACATTGATCTGGTCGACGGCGTCATACAGTCCATTGCACCGTCAAGCGGGGATGGGGGGGGTGGCGACCTCGACGCCGGCAACATCGCCAGCCGCCTTATCTTGCCGCCGCTGTGCCACCCGCACATCCACCTGGACAAGGCCTATCTGCTGACGGGAAACAGCAGCTGCCCCTGCGGCAGGGGTGGAGCGGACTCGGACCCCCCGGCCTCCTACGCCGACCTGCTCCCCCGCACCGGCTCCTTCGCGGAGGCCCTGCACTCCACGGCCGCCGCCAAGGCGCGCTTCACGCCCGCCGACCTGCGCCGCCGCGGTGCCCAGCTGCTGGCCACCAGTTACCGCCAGGGCGTGACGGCGGCGCGCGTCTTCGTCGAGGTGGATGCGGTGGGGGCGCTGGCGACGCCCGCCCTTCATCCGTCGCTCGCCGTTGCCCTGGATCTGCGCGCCGCCTTCCGCGGCCGCGTCGCCGTCCAGGTGTGTGCCTTTGCCCAGGAGGTGCTCTTCACCGGCGCGGCCGGGACCGCCAACCGGCTGGCCATCGAAGCCGCGCTGGCCCACCCGGCCGCCGCCGCCGCCGTGGCCGTGCTCGGCACCGCCCCCTACGTCGAGGCCACGCACGCCCTCGCCCTGCAGAACCTGGACTGGGCCGTGGCCACCGCCCGCGCCCACGGCCTGCACCTGGACGTGCACCTCGACTACAACCTGGACCCCGTGGGCGACGAGGGAGACAAGCCGCAGCAGCAGCAGCCTCTGCTGTACGCCCTGCTGGATGCGCTTGAGCGCCACGACTGGCCGCGCGAGGGCAGCCGCACTTGCCGCACCGTTGTTGTCGGGCACGCCACGCGGCTCACCCGTCTGTCCAGCGCCGCGCTGCGCCGCCTGGCCGCGCGCATCCGCACCCAGCGCCTGCCCGTGCACTTTGTCGGCCTGCCCACGAGCGACCTGTACATGATGGGCAAGAAGGACGACGACCACGACCACGACCACGACCACGAAGACGACGCACCCCTGTTCCGTCCCCGCGGCACCCTCCCCGTGCCGTTGCTCGTTCGCCGCTTCGGGCTCCGCGCCTGCCTCGGCGTCAACAACGTCGGCAACGCTTTCACGCCCTACGGCACCGCCGACCCGCTGCAGCTGGCCTGCTGGGGCGTCGGCCTGTACCATGCAGGCACCGTGTGCGACGCGCAGATCCTGTACGGAAGCGTCAGCTGGGCGGCGCGTGCGGCCATTGGCATCGGCGAGGAGACGGAAGACGACAACGACGCAGTGTCTCCTCCGCGCTGGCTTGTCGACCCCTCCGCTCGCCGTGCGTCGACGCGCATCGGCCCGGTACTCCTCGTCACCAACGAGCGAGAAATTCGGCTCCTACCTCACCGGCCGGCCACGGAGGACACGTCAGAAACAGACCATATCCCTGCACGGGGACGGTTCAGCGTGCGAGATGTAGTGTGGGATCCGCCCGAGTTGGCGCTGCGGCAGATCGTGCAAGGATAGAGTGTGATGCTCAAGCAAAAGAATAGAAAGAAACGGCGTGTTGTTCTCTTTCCTCAGGTCACCTTGACAAAGATCTGCTGTGTTCACCATAGAATGACTCGTTGTTGCTCTGCAAGTGGATGTATCAAACTCCCAATTTCCAGAGCAAGAGCCCTGCCTGGCCAGATCCCCAGCCCTGTAGGCTTGCCTGTATACCGTCGTATTGCCTGACCATGTAATGCTTCCCAAATATCCCCATAATAAATAAATCACAAGAAACGCCGTTGCCATGCTGAAATGAGTGAGATCCGATCCGCCTGAGCGCCAAAAAAAGCCGCGGAACGACAAAATACAGAAACTAAGGCATTAAACAGACACCCGTGTCTGGGCCAGTAACAAGGAAAAAGAAACGAGGTAGGAAAAAGGAAATGCATCGCTTAAAGGCGGTGAGAGAAAGGCATCGCTGGTTGCTTAGAAAGCAACCTTGCTGCCGTTGTTGAGCCGAAACATCCCCCCTGGACTGAGTATAGATGACGGAGTCATCGAGCCGTCTGTGTGTCCGGACAGCGTGCTATTGATAGAGTTCAGGCCCGACGAGCCGGGCGTCGAGGAGAAGGTTCCGGTTCGCGACATGGATATACCACCCGACGAAATCAGAGCGTCTGCCCGCTCAAATACGTTGCCCGCAAACGCATTAGCAAACGAGACGCTCTGCGGGGTGGACGGCACTGTTGCCTGCACAGCAGGGCCAAGTGCCGCGCTCTGCGGTGTCATGGGCATCTGGATGGTGTGGCCACCACCATTTCGGCTGTCGAGAGCCCTGGGCGCGTTGCCTCCAGCCGTGAGAGGGGTCGTGACGCTCACCATGAGCGCCGACTGACTGAGTGCGTACGCCCACGGCGACCGCAAGATTAGTCGCGCGCTGTCCTTGATCGAATGGTGCAATGGGTGAAGTTGTGCCCGTGTGTCTGCGAGCTGCTGGAGCGTGCTAGTCAAGTCGCGAATTGTGCGCACTAGCACGTACCACGCGTTGAAAAAGTTCACACACAAATTCCAGTACGCATCCTGCCACCGAACGCCGGGCTCTTTCAGCTTGATATTAGATAGCCGGCTCTTGAGCGTCTCGGTGTGCTGGATGGCTGTCGCGCATTTGCCCAAAAGCATGCGCCAGTCATGCGTTATCTGTTCTGGTGCTCGCTGCACCATGGCTGCCCGCAGGGCTGTCGAGAACTGGCCTCTCAAACTCGGTAGCAGCTGCAGGGCTAGATCTGTGGATTTCTGCAGAGACAGGAAGATCTTTTCGAACATTCGGTCTTCGTCCGTGATGTCTTCTGTCGGGGTATCACTGCTAGTTGTTGATATGAACGACTCGCCCGAGCGAGGCGTAGCAGAGATGGTCGCCGTCCGGCCAGTTCCGTTGATAAAAGGAACAGTGCCCAGCCCGAGCCCTGGACCAGGCAGTGGCACGTCAGTGGCAACACGCAAATTGGTCGGAGGATGAGAAACGCTTCCAGCTCGTAGACCGCGCGTCACAGTTCCAGCACCATCGGTCGTTGTTGCTGAACGCGAGTCCTGGTACGTTGACGGCAACTGTGGAGCGGCCAGCTTGACTGTATCACCAAGCGAAACAGTGTCTGCGGTGGTATCAATAGTGCCGTCGGAGACAGAAGATGCGGAGGATGCGGAGGATGCGGCGGAAGAAGCTTGGGATGCGATGGCGGGGAGAAAGTGGTTGGGGTTTGGTCTTTGGTAGTCGCTCGAGCCAACGGTGCTCGCGGAGGCAACGCGCAGCTCCATTATGCTGTGGTAGAGTTGCACAAGGAGTGTGCGCACGTAACGCGGGTCACCGTTGTCGAGAAAGAGATCCACGTTGGACTTGAGAAACAAGCAGATGTGATCGTAGGCGTGAAGCAACGTGAGACAAGCGCGATGAACGCCCTCGTTGTCAACGTTGTTCCATTCCCCGGCATCGACAGCATTCTCGTGGTTCTGGATCTCCCGCTCCAGCTGCTGGACATGCGAGTTGGTGTTGTAAAAAATAATTTCGAGGTGCGAGTGCCGTTTGGTCCCATCGCTGGCAAGGCTTAGGAGCATTTGGATTGTCGGATGAATCTGGAAGATGGAGTAGAGGACACCCTTGGCCATCTCGACGATCGGATTGCAGTATTTTGATTCGCGCCGCCGCTCCGGCAAAATAGACAGGCGACGAACGTAGGTGGGTCGCGTCATGACCGCATCCGAAACGGGACTGACAGGACTCTTTGCTCCTGCGGCAATCGCTGCTGGGCCGGTTTGATTGCCCTGCATGGCTGAGCCATGGCTGAGTCCACGGTAATGGCTGAAGCGGTTGTTGACCTCAATCTCCTCCAATGTGCCAAGTTCCTGCGTTTTCCGCGACACAATACCCATGCGCCGAGACCGTTGGCTGCCGTCTCCTCGTGCGGAGAGCAGGGTTGTCTCGGAATTGCTTCGCAGTCGTTCGTTCACACTGCTAATAGTCAAGGGCATGACGCTGGGGCGGCGAACGGCGGTGTTCTGCTGAGAAAGACCGCGATAGTGCGAGCGAGTAGGGATCGGTGGTGGCCGTGACTGGCCCGGAGAGCGCAGGTCGCTACTTTCCTGCCCATTCACTTTGATGGGGAACCGACCACTCATGGAGCGCTTGCCGGGGACAAGGCGCTGTGGTTTGACAGGGTCGGACGAATCGTCGGCCGACGCGTCGGACACGAAGCCTCCACCACTTATAGAGCCGTGGAACGACGGACCGGCCCCGCTGACCGAGCCATTACTGGAGGAGGGCGCAGACGTAGGGCCGTTGGCATTCGAGCCCCGAGATGCAGACGCATTGCCGAAATTTGCCGCTGCTGCTGCGGCCACGACAGCACCGGCCCGGTCATTGAGCAAAGCCTGCCTCAAAAACTTCTTGAGATGGGCCGTAATGGCGAGCTCCGTGACCTCGCTCTCCGCCAGGTAACCCTCATTTGGCGGAGTACTTGCCTGCACCTGAAACACCTCAGGCGGCGGGAAGCGAATGGGATTACCATCTAGCTTCAGCACCTGCAGGGAAGCCATGTCTGCCAGGCAGAGAGGCAGTTCCTCAATGCGGTTCTTTTGCAGAGCAAAGACTTTCAAGGAGGCTAGCTTGACAATGTCGGGGGGTAAAACACGAAGCTTGTTACGGCCCAGATCGAGGATTTCGAGGGAGCGAAGGTCGCACAGCTTTGGCACACAGCGTTAGACACAGCATTCTACACAACAGCGACAACGAACACTGCAAACGCAAGCGGGGGACATGGGAGGACAAAACGGAGCAACAGAAAAGAAGCAAAGACATAGCCCTGCAGACGACAGAAAGAGGGGGTCTCATAAAGTTGCGAGGAGAAGGGAGAGCTCCGGGGTCTTGGACGTACAGGTAGAGGAAACTCGCGTATGTCGTTGTTTCGGACATTGAGGTACCGCAATGAGGAGCACTCGGCAAAGCGGGCAGGAAAGCTAGACAGCTTGTTGTGGGAGATGGCAAGTCTGCAGAATTGGTCAGCATCGCGTTTCAAAGGTTCAGATGATTCCTCGGAACAAAGACGTACCGCTCGAGTTTGTTGATAATTATGTCGACTACCTCCTCCGGAAGCTTCTGGATGTTCTTGTAGCTAAGATCAATGGTGATGCCTGGTTTCAGCTCGTGACTGACAACGTTCCCGTCGCCAGCCTGTTGGTCGGTGTGGCGAAGTGCTTCCTGCATGGCTTCACGAGCGAGCGCGATAACTTGATTGGCGGAGAGTGGAGCGGATGAAGTGGAGGCGGCTGCGGTGCGCAGTGCAGGGGGCTGTAGAGACGAGGCTCCGGTTGATGGTGGTGGCAGTGACGGCTGTTGTGATGATGCTGTTGTCACGGAGGAGATGGCCGACGAAGTCGAGGCAGTGCCCGAGGAAGCGGCAAAGTTCGCAGGCATGGGCGGGACCTGGGCGGCGCCATTGCTGCCCGAAGACTGCAGCGGCAACCGGCGCCCCTGGGCAGGGTTCTCGGGCAGGCCGCGACCCGAGGACTGGGTGGCTGTACCGAGCGGCAGGCCTAATCGATCTGCGCGGTCCATGGCTGTTCCGGTGGTGAGGGGTGGAAGGAGGAGAGGACAACCAAGCCGAGATGCAGCCTGCTAGAGTGGCCGGCTGTCTGCCAGCGCGGCGTCGGGCGGCTGCGATATTGTAGAAAGGGGGGAGGGTGCGGAAAAAAAGCCAGGGGCCGACGGAGACGTCCCGTTCAGGAGGAAGCCTCGCAGACGGGATCGGCCGGTAGCCAGATAGATTGGGCCGTGATAGATCGGGGAGGACGATTGATGGGAGAGATCGGAGGCTTTTTTAAGCCTGCAGGCGACGACTGGAGCCCATTCGATAAGAGGCGAGGGCGGTCGAGGCGAGGATGCAGACGCGGTCAAAGGAGGGCGGGTTCGAAAGGGAGGCGGAGTCGAGGCGGGCGGTGGAGAAGAGAGCAAAGAACGGAGAATAGGAGAAAAGGAGAAATGAAAGCCCGTGGGAGGGCGACGACGGATATGGACGTGCAGGAGGCTGGAGGAAAGAGCAGCGACGCGACTCGGGGGAAGGTGAGAGACGGTGAACAATAGTCCGCGGCGGAAGGAGCCTGTGCATCGCGTGAGACACAGTGCAGTGCCTGAAAAGGGAAGGAACAAGGCGTAAAAAAAACCGTCAAAAGGGGGAGGGTGGAGAATGGCACAGTACGTGATCTTACTCGCACATACTCCGTACTAAATGGCGAGCGCTAAGACACGTGCGGCCCAGGATGCGGCATAGACGAGCGCTATTGGGGGAAGAAAGGCTGAGGATGGCGAGACACGGAACTCCGAATGGTTCACATCCAGCCACCCGTCTGTCTCCTCGTGGTTTGCCTCACGTCCTATCCTTGCGCGGCGCGGCGTGCGGTGCGGCGTGCGGCGCGTGCTGTGCTGCATGGGTGACCCAATGACCGTGCGAGTTTATTATATGGACTGTGTTTATGTCTCTTCCGCCAGCCGCCGCCACTGGCGCAGCCGTAGCGTCCTGCAGGTACGGGCGTTAGAGCCTCTAGAAGGGGCCTCTTTCTGAAACGTAGGCGCAAAGAGTAGCGCTCTGCCCGCCCGTTTCGCATTGCTCTGCGTTGGGCTGCTCGCTCTCTTGCCTGCCCGCGGGCATTTCGGGCAGCAACCCGTTTCGAATAAGAGGTCGATCTGCCCGTGCGGATGCATCTGTCTCAGGTGACCGTCCGATTCCCTGGCCGGTTTGGGCGAACGGGGTGTTCTCGTCCTGCGCATGGATTCGAGAATTGGAGTGCTGTGGCTGCAAGGCAGCGGCTTCATCCTGTCAGGTGGTTCTCCGCCAGCAATGCCTCTGCCCCGTCGTGCCGTAAAAGAACCTTGTTCCTTTCCCACGCCAGCCAGATGAGGCCCTGTGCCACGCAGTCCGCCAGGTCGTCAATCTTCGTCAACTGCAGGCGGCCATCACCGAGCTCATGGGCCGCGTCGGGTTCCGCTGCGCGGGCCTTCTTTGACTTCTCTCGCGGATGGCCGCGTGCTTCCTTGGCCTGCCACCGGCCGAGAAATGCGCCGACCACGTCGCGTAAAGCTGGATCCCAGTGGATGAGAGACGGGGCCGTCGTCTGGCTCTCGCCTTGCGCCGCACGCAGAAGGGCAGCAACAAATGCCTCCTTTGCGTTCTTGATGTCTTTTGCTTTGCTCCGCCCGGCATCTGTCTTTTCCTTGGCAGCGCGCAATGCGTCTGCGCCGGCACCCTCCCCCATGCCTCCACGCAGCAGAAACCGGGACACCCGCTGGGGATTGACGGCCTGGGCGGCGGGCGCCGCGCCAACACCGTCCCCTTGGCCGCCACGTTGGCCGACAAGGCAGTTGAAGGCCAGGATGCCGTGTAGCATGGCCTCCAGCGAGTTAACCCGCACCGTCCATTCCAGAATGGCCGCGCCGCTGCCCGACCGGAACCGCTGGCGCTCAATCAGCACATGCGTCGGTGCTAGCGGTAGGAGACGGTCGCGGACGAGCCTTGCGGCGGCGGCCGCCATGGCGGGCGGTGCAAAGAGAGCGGCCGGGGGCTTGTCCGGCTGTGTTTCTCCTACAGACGGCTTCTCGTCCCCAATCAACGACAACCGTTGCCAGGCCACGAGCCGCGGTACCGCAGCGGCACCTCGAGTATTTGCGCCTGCCACCTCCAGCAGGCAGTACGCCAGGTTCCGCACACCCATGTCGACCGATAGGATGCGAAGAGGGCCCGTCCGGTCAGCTGTGGCAGCAGCTCCAACGACTGCCTTTTCCTCGACGGCGGCCTCTAGGTCAGTGCGCAGGTCGTGCTTTGTGCCAGCCGAGTTGCGGCCGCAGAGAACCGCAAGCGTGCGAAGGTCTTGCAGTGATAAGGACGCGGGAAGAAGAGAAGGCGGGCTGTTGGACGCACGCGCTGCTGTTCTTTTTTTGGCAGTGGTGGTTTCTTTGGACGAGCCGGCGGTGGTCGTCTTCTTGACCGTGCCAGCAACGCGCCGGCTGCTGCTTTTCCTGCTGCTGCTGCTGCTGTCGCTTTTCCATCTCCGGCAGTCAGGAAGTCTACACAGAGCCCGCACAGCTCGTCGGGTTGCTGTTGGTGTCCACTGACACAGCATCGTTGGGGGCTGTTGTTTGTTTTGCTTTGCCTTATTTTCCAGGTGGACCCGGGAGAGCTACGGAGTACGGAGGACGGAGTACAGGGGCCCATTCCTTGCTGGGCCACCCCGCCAATCAGCAACAGCCCTGTCCTGAGCATCATAGATGAAGTTTTTTACGGAAGGGAGAAACTAAACGCAGCTGCATGTCAGCATTGGCATCGTATCTGCCACTGCATGTCAGCATTGGCATCTTACCTGCCACTGCATGTCAGCATTGGCATCGTACCTGCCACAAATAACACGGACGATAAGAAAGACCGACGCTGCCGCGACGTCATACTTTCACGGGCCGCCGGCAATTTGTCAAGGGCGGTTTCTTGTGTCTTCCACGCCATTTGTCAGGCTAGCTTGATTCCACATTGAGTCCTTCTGCGACCGGACCGTAGGCCGGACGTTGCGTATAAATACGCAATCCGACCCCACCATCACAAAAATGTCGGCCGCCCGTCTGTCTGTGTCGCACCGTCAATTTATCCTTCATACCCCTAGAACAGGCTATTGGGTATATCGGTCTTCTCCTTTGCCTCTGCTTTCTTCCTGCTTCGTTCAGTTCCCGTCCGGGCTGCCTGTCGTACCCACGCCTATGCGGGCGTTCTCCTCCCTGACACGAGCCTCGTCTTCCCGCGCGCTGGTCTCGACCACTCCCTCTCCCACAGCCTCGCTGGCGTCCAATCGCCTGTTCTCCGTCTCAAGACATCTCTTTTCCTCTACCGCTTCCACCAACACCACAACCGCTACCATGGCGCCCGTCGTCAAGGAGACCGAGACCGACTACCTGGTCATCGGCGGCGGCAGCGGCGGCCTCGCGTCGGCCCGCATGGCCAGCAGCAAGTACGGCGTCAAGGCAACAATCATCGAGGCGGCCCGCCTCGGTGGCACGTGTGTCAACGTCGGCTGCGTGCCCAAGAAGGTGACGTTCAACGCGGCGGCCATTGCCGAGGCACTGCACGACGCCAAGGCGTACGGCTTCTCGGTCGAGCAGACCAAGCCGTTCGACTGGGCTACGTTCAAAGAGAAGCGTGACGCCTATGTGGCACGCCTCAACGGCATCTACGCACGCAACCTGGGCAACGACAAGGTTGACTACCTGCACGGCTGGGCGACCATCACGAGCCCGACCACGGTGTCGGTCCGGCTCAACGAGCCGGACGCGGACGGCCACACCGAGGTGAACATCCGCACCAAGAAGCTGCTCGTGGCCACGGGCGGCCAGCCGTCGGCGCCACCGGCGATCCCGGGCGCCGAGTACGGCACCAACAGCGACGGCTTCTTTGACATTGCGACGCAGCCCAAGAAGGTAGCGCTCGTGGGCGCCGGCTACATCGCCGTCGAGTTTGCCGGCATGTTCAACGCGCTGGGCACGGAGACGCACCTGTTCATCCGCGGCAACACGTTCCTGCGCAACTTTGACCCCATGGTGCAGGACGCCGTCACGACCAACTACGACAAGCTGGGCGTGCACGTGCACCGCCACTCGCAGCTCACGCGCGTCGAGAAGGATGCCGCCACCGGCAAGCTGACACTGCACTACAGCAGCGGCGGCGACGGCGCCGCCACCGACGAGGTCGTCCGCGACGTCGACAACCTCATCTGGGCCGTCGGCCGCACGCCGCTGACCAAGAACATCGGCCTCGAGGCAGCGGGCGTCGCGCTCACGGACAAGGGCTACATCAAGGTCGACAAGCTACAGAACACGTCGGTCGACAACATTTACGCGCTCGGCGACGTCACGGGCCCCGTGGAGCTGACGCCCGTGGCCATTGCGGCGGGTCGGCGGCTGGCGCACCGGCTGTTCGGGCCGCCCGAGTTTAAGGACCTGCACCTGGACTACAGCAACATCCCGTCGGTGGTGTTTGCGCACCCTGAGGTCGGCTCGATTGGGCTGACGGAGCCGCAGGCGGTGGAGCAGTACGGCAAGGAGAACATCAAGGTGTACAAGACGAGCTTCACGGCCATGTACTACGCCATGATGGAGCCCGAGGAAAAGGGCCCGACAGCGTACAAGCTGGTGACGGTCGGCCCGGAGGAGAAGGTCGTGGGCCTGCACATTCTGGGCCTGGGCAGCGGCGAGATGCTGCAGGGCTTCGGCGTGGCCATCCGGATGGGCGCGACGAAGAAGGACTTTGACAACGTGGTGGCCATCCACCCGACCAGCGCTGAGGAGCTGGTGACATTGAAGTAAAGCGGACAATCACCTAGAGCACATTTTTCCAAGAAATACCAGAAAGAAAACAGCAAACTTTGGCTCCCGACGTGTCGAGGCAAATGAACGAAATCAAAAAAAAGACGAAAATGCATGCAAGAGTGGTTGCGTTGCGAAGGATGGATGCGCTGCGCCCAAAGAAATGCACCTTGCGGGAATGCTTGCGAAAACCCAGATAAACAAAACAAAGATCCGATCCAACTCGTCTGTCTGTCGCGCGCCACGGACTCGTCTGTGCGTTGAGGTTGACAAGCAAACGAAGCCCAGAAAATCCAAGTCGAATCAAACCAAAAAAAACAACCCTCACACAACCAAGCGGTTCCATCATAGCCTCCTCCTTACAGGACCAGCAGGCTCGCCAGCCCCGACACGAGCAGCCCCGACAACATACAGAGCCCCGGCAGCGGCGCCGCCGACAGACCGGCCGCGCTGGTGCTGCTGCCCGTGGATGTGGCCGTGGCCGCGGTCCCGGTGGCCGTCGCCGTCGCCGTCGCGCCCGAACCGCTGGTGCCGGTCGCACCGGCGGCAGCCGTCTTGTGCGTGGTGGCGGTGGTCAGGGTGGTCTTGTCCGTGGCGGTGGTCTTGGCCGTGGCGGTGCCGGTCTTGGTCGACGTCGCAGTCTCGAGCGCCTTGACGGTCATGCCGGCCGAGGCCAGGCAGGTCGCCGAGTACGCGCTGTAGGCAGAGGACACGTCGTCGCCGGAGCAGACCTTGGTCAGGTTGCGCTCGACGTAGGTCTGCTCGGTGCCGCAGACGGCGGAGAAGTCGGCCGGGTTGGGCAGGCGCTGGAGGGCGGCGAGGAGGCAGGCGGGCGGCTGGACCGAGCTGGCAGCGGCGGTCACGTTGGTCAGCGCCAGGAGGGCGGCGAGGATGAGGGTATAAAAGGACGGCATTTTTGCTGTATCTGAATCGGTCGTCTTCGGTTTCGAGGAAAAGGGGGAAAAGCAAACAAAACGATGAGTGAAATCAAACGAAATAAAGAGAGTGAATATAATGAGCGTTTTTTAAGGAGAGGCAGCTACAAAGCAGTAGCAAGAAAAAAATACAACAAAAAACAAGCAAACGAAAAGACCGCAGTGTCAAGGTGTAAAGAATGGACGTGATGTTGGAACAGAAGGAGAGAAGAGACAGAAGCAAGCTGGACGCGTGAGATTACGGGACGATCTTCAGGAGAGCGCTACGGCTCCACCTACACGTGACCAACCAGGCTGTGTTGAAACACAAAACGAACCAATGGCAAGCTGCAGGTGGAGCTCAAAAGGAGGAGAGGATTTTGTTGTGACTCGAATTGGGAACTCTATACTATGGACTCGAGTCGGATGCGTCTCTCACTCTCGCTTTGTTGCCTTTCGAGGGATTCAGCGTGTGTGCGTTGCCGCTTCACGGCAGCGCAATGCACTCAATCTCAATGGTGGCGTTCTTGGGCAGCGTCTTGACGGCCACGCAGCTGCGCGCGGGCTTGTGCGTGAACCACTTGGCGTACTCCTCGTTCATCGCGGCAAAGTCGCCCATGTCGGCCAGGAAGATGTTGACCTTGACGATCTTGTCAAACGACGAGCCGGCCGCCTTGAGCACCGCGGTGATGTTCTTGGCGATCTGGGCCGTCTTCTCCGCGACGGTCTCGCCGACGAGGTTGCCCTCCTTGTCGGCGTGGAGCTGGCCCGAGAGGTAGATGGCGTTGGGGGTCTTAATGGCTTGGGACTGGGAGATGCGTTAGTTTTTGCGCCGTAGATCACTGGAAGTAGGAGGACGGAGGCTGGGGCGGTGCGTTCGGGCAACATACGTAAGGGCCCAGAGCTGGAGAGAGAGAGAAAAAAGAAGAGGTCAGCCTGTAATTCACAAGACAGAAACACAACGAGCCCGCGCCCAGACGGGGTACGCACGGTAGGTCACCTCGTCGGTGAAAACGATGGACTGAGACATGGTGGAAGAGGACGAAGAGAACGAGGCGCGCACAAAGGGCGTGAGTGACAAGGGCGACGACCGAGGGCTGGCACGGAGGCAGATGGACGAGCAAGAGACACGGCGCAAGGGCGGTAGAAGTGAGGACAGGCGGGCAAGGCGAGAAGCAGTGTGCGGAAGCATGGAGAGAGGGCAAAGACAGACAGTTGTTCGATTCGGTTTGCGGCGGGTGAGCGCGAGGTGGGGGGGTCCGAAAAGAACCCGAGTGGGGCGGGAGGACAGAAATGGGTCGACTCCGCGGTGCGGTTATGAGTCGGTGACGTCTTGGTCAGCATCTACCGCATATCGCAGCCTTGTCTCTCGTCCCGCGCCTTTTTTTCCTCGTCTTCCGCGGCTCCGTCTCTTTTCGTGTGCGCCCGCCCATGCTCCCCGCCTAGCCATGGTGTCGCCGCCTCCGCCGGGCGCCTCGCCGGCCACCCGGCCTGCAGGCCAGTCAGCCTTTTACACGGTCCGTCTCGAGGGCGTCTGTTAGCTGGCAAGGCTCTCTTTTCTCGCAAGGCTGACTCTATCGTGATGGTCTTCCAGGCTGTCATGACCCCCATCGTTTTCGTCTCCTTCATCGTCTCGCTCGCCTGGGTCGAGTTCCGCTACTCGCTGCAGCGCAGCTATGCGCCCAGCGACTACACCTCGCATCTGCCGCGGTGGCTCCATCGCATCGTGTACCGGCGACAGCCCTACCGCTATGTTATGGTGCGGGGCGACAGTGATAAGGGCGAGGACAAAGACGGCGTCTCGCCCGCGTCCCCCGCCTACTACCACTCCATGCAGCGGAAGCTGCTCCGCATGGAGTCGGCCGAGGCGTTCCGCATCCGCACGACGGTGCTCTGCATTATGGGGGTGGCCGCCGCCGCCAGTGTGTGGGCTGCAGGCCTGGCCGTACGGGCAGCCATCACATGGGTCACGTCATGAAGAGCGGCACTGTTGATCAAAGGTGTTTTGGTTTGGTGCGTTTCTTTTCTGTGCTCAATATGGTGCAAATGGTATATGAAATGATGCAAAAAATGCAAGAGAGCATCCCTTCCGGCCCTCGGACCAAACAACCCGCCAGGGAAAAGCCCAGTCAACCCGATACCTGAAAACCAAGAACTGAACCAGCCGATGTGGACTCCCCCGTCCCAGAGAACTATTATACAGTATAAAAAAGAGGAATGGAAGAAGATGAAAAGAAGGGTAAAAAGGAAGGACAACTCATTACCGCCACGTCCCGTGCAACCGGCTTCGCCGACTGCTCCGCGCCCCCTGCGCACTCCCTACAGCCGGCCGCAGCCCGATCTCGCCGTGCAGCATCAGACTCTTCCAGCGCCGCCCCAAACTGTGGCGGTCGCGGCGGCCCAGCGTCCGCGCGCACTCCTGCCACTCCGTCTTGCTCAGCTTGAGCTTCTCCAGCACCAGCTCCACCAGCATCCGGTCTTCCTCGGTGCTCCACACGTCGTCATCGTGGCCGTCCACGGTATCCTCCGGAAAGGCGTTGTCGTCGACATCGTCGCCGGCCGCTGCCTCGTCGTCCTGGCCGCCTCGCCGACACAGCTGCCTGCTCCTGCTGCTGCTGCTGTCGTCTGGTACGCCGTCCGCATGCAGCGCGTGGAAGTCGCCGCGTGCCAGTCCCAGCGGCAGCGCGGCCGGCGCAATGCGCGCGCGCTTGGGCGTTTGTGGTCGCGCAGGAGAAGAAGACGAGGCGACTGCGGTGGCTTTTGTCGGCAGTGCAGCCGAACCAGCACCAGCCCCGTCCATGCTGCTCCATGGCGACGACAGCTCGCGGCGCATGGGAGAAGGGGCGAGAAAAAATGGGTGTGCAGGCGCAACACGGTCCTCGGTGTCTAGGCGGTCTTCTGCCTCCTCTTGTTCCTCGTCGTCCGCAGAGTCCGCGGAGTCACCGTCATCGTCGCCTGTCTCGCGCCGCCGCTTGTTGGGACCACGGGCCGGCCGTGGCGGAAGAGCATGCCGCGCCGCGGTGCTGGTGCTCCGCCGCACAATGCGCTTTCGGGTCACTACTGCGCCGGTGCCCATTACCGGCACAGCCGCAGCATCCGAGGCACCGACGTCGCCGGCGGGCGCGACCCGGCGTGGCCGCAGGCGCAGGCGCATTGGTGCCGCCGTAGTCTGTTGCTGGTGTGGTTGGTGGCGCACCGGTGTAGGGGAGGCGGGACAAGAGGCTGCCACAGCAGGCAGGAGTGCTTGGTGCTGCTGTGGCGGGGTGATTGGGAGCAGCGACGCCATGGTCATTGGCAGCGCCGGTGCGGGTGCCGACAGAAGCGCCTGCAGGTTGCGGCAAGTGGTGAAGAGGTTGCCGAGGGCGTGGGGGCCGGACATCTGCGGCGGGCTGGCCGGCGGCGAGGCGAGCAGGGCCGGCTGGAGGGTATTTGCGGAGGCCATTGCGGCCGTCGTCGACGCCCCTGGGGCTGTCGGTGCCACAGGCGCAAACAGCGCAAGAGACGCCGGAACAGAAGACGGCTGCGACTGGTCGCAACCAGCAAAGTTTGGGAGCAACATGGCTCGTCGTCCAAGAGAAGCAACCGAAATAGCGGGCGGTCCTTTCTAGGGCAGGGCGTCGTCCAACAGCCAAAGCGCAACAGCGAGAAAGGGACTTTGCGACAGGCGGAAGAGGATTGGAATGGATGAAGGGAAGATCGCGGTGAAGACGAAGAATGAAGGGAAGGATGGGGGGGATATGGGGAGAATAAAGACTGGTGACGACAGGGGGAAGGGAGAGGGGGGGACGCGCACAGAAGAAGAAAAAGAAACTGCGACTGCGACTGCGCGCGCAGCGGGCAGAGAAGCCAGAGCGACGAGGACAAAGTGACGAGGTTTCTGTAATACGTCGCAATGCTCCACCAGCGAGGACCCCCTGTGCGCACAGGGGTGGAGTGGGTCAGTGGGTGTGGAGCCGACTTTACTCCGTGCGGATTCCGACGCTAGCTTGTCAGTTGACCGCACACGAAAAGCGCGTCGCTCCCGTTTCCGTGTGATCGCGCAGTTGTCAGAGGAAGGAGCGAGGGAGGCGCCGCGACGGCGGGCGACGGCGGGCAAACGGCGGCGATCAGGGAAGTACTCCGTATCTTACCTGACATAATCGGGGGTGTACACGGCGGCCGTATCTTTCCGAGCAGGATCCTCGACGTGCTCTGTCTGCATCGTCCTGCACGACAGCGACCCCAGCCCCGCGCAGCAATCCTCCAGCCTCGCGCGTCATGGAGATTCGCTCCGCCCATCCCTCTCCCCCATCCCTCCCGCCCTCGCCATCGTCATCAGCGGCGCTCCCGCCCTTGTCCACATCCCTTTCCACCCGCGATCTGCTCGATGCCGCGCTCGCCGACCCGCTGCTTCGACGCCAGGGAGGCGCGCGTCGGCCGCCCTTGCGTCGCCCTTTGCCAGCGCCCTGCTGAAGACGCGAGAAAGGAGGCCGCAATAGGAAAGCGAGCGGACGCAAGAAGACCAAAGCGGCAAAAGGGCCATGGGTTCCCCTGTCTTTCAGACAAGCTTCTTTTCGTATCTTCCCTGCGGCTCTGCTCATGATCGATCGTATCTTGACCACACGTGTTCTCTGCCATACGCGTTTCCGCACTCTTCTGTCAATCCTGTGCAACCGGTTCGTAGACACCGTTCCTAACACATCATCTAGCCGACTCTCTGGTGCCTACTCAAACAGATGGTCTGCTCGTCGCCGGCGCGAATTCGACAACACGAACTTGTCTTGTCGTTCGGCCCACCCCTTGCACTGGTTTCCTTTTTCGACCACTTACGAGCACGCAAGGGAGCCCATCATTAGAGACATCAGCATTCCACCCTCAGCGCTTGGCTGCTTCAGCGCTTGGCTGCCTGCTCCCTCAGCGAGGCCGCCGCCCAAAGCGGCGCCAGACGCCCTAGACGCCCTTGCGCTGTCGTTCACAATGGCAACTGTGAGACAAGACGTTGACTTTTGTCATGTCAATTTGCCTTCCCTGTTCTGCTCAAGTAGGGAGAAGCAAACGAGCAAAAAGGGACAAAAAAGAGGAGAAAAAGACGATAGAAACAAAGACAGGAGAACATAAGCTGTGAACAGAGGAAATATAGATAAAAATAAAGAAGGCAAAACCCTATTAAGGCAGGAGCAAAAAAAGAGCAAAAAAATAGGTGAGAATTCGAAGTTTGCCTTCCACAGAAGGCGCATCAGGATTTGAGCCCGATGCGGGGGTCGAACCCGCAACCTTGAGATTAAGAGTCTCACGCTCTACCGATTGAGCTAACCGGGCGTTCGATCTCATTGTTGAAAGACACAGTGACTCTACAAGCTATAAAGGAAAAACTTTGTGTGAAAATGAGTGGCTTATTAATGCGACATTTGTAGCTACGAGACAGAGTTTTCTGCGTATATTTCTCTCTCGCTCTAAAAAGCTCTTACTCCGTACAGACTACTTGTCTTTTTCTCAGAAGTGGCTCAGTAGTGGAAGGAAAGAGCGACGGAAGCTAAAAGCGAGAGAGATGAGAACCTCTGAGAGCCCTTCGCACCTTCCCTTTTTTCCGTTTCTCTTGCCGTAGATACGAGAAGACAGGCGCCACGCGTCAGGGAAAGGAGCAGGGCCAAGAGGCAAAAAAATCAGTATCCGCGGCAGCCGCCATTATCCTCCTATATGCGCAGAGGTCAGGCAGTGTCGTGCAAAACCCAGGAAAGAGGGAAAGAGCGATGCGAGTGAAACGAGAAAAAGTGGATGAGCCTCTATGGCGAAACGCGAAAAAACGCGGACGCGGTCGGCGAGATCCACACACACCGTTTGTCAAGAGGGGTTTGGTTAATTAAACTGGTCTGCAGAGTCGACGAGAAAAAGGGAAAAAAAGGGAAAAAGGGAACGATGATAGACGACGAGGGGAGGAAGAGAATGGAAAAAGAAACATACGATCCCGACACGGAAACGAACGGAGAAAGCACTCGGGGCGTGCACGCCAATCACATAACACGAATGGCGCATGAGGGCAGAAACCAAGATCCTGTGATCTTCTTCACATTCGAATACAACTCTGACTCGTAGTCTTGAAGAAAGGAACGAAGACGTGGAAAGGTCAGGAAAGTTTTATCCTCGCGGCGCAGATTACAAAAACAGACAGCGGGGTTGGACGAGAGAGACAGAAGACAGAGGCCCAAGACGCATATCATCAAGCCTCTTTTCCCCTCGTTTTTCTTTCTCCCCTCCTCTCTTTCTTTCCCACTTCTCTTATCGTCTTCTGCCACGGCCCAATCACGGCTGCAGCGACCGACGATGGGGTCCTGCACGCAAGTCTGTGCTCGGCGGCGTCTCCACGGCAGAATCCTTGTCTATGCACGGCAACGGAGTCACTGGCATGCTGCATCGGCGCATCCCCTGTAGATGCTGCATGCAGCACCGGGTCATCACGGGATGGCTGGACCCTGGGGGCCACGGGATCACGTCACAGCGGGGCAGCATAAAGTACGGAGTACAGAGTAGGTGTTGGAAAGAAGGTATTTTGTTGTTGCTGAAGAGTGAGTAGGAAAATGAAATGGTGCAGGAGAGAAGAAAAGACAGACGGAGAGAGTGAGTGAGCTGTCCAGCAAGCTAGCCGCGGTGGCTGAATTGCACAAAACATAGAGTGGAATAAAGCCCCCGACCCAGACCATTCGTTCGTTTCGGTCTCCATGGCTTTCTAGGGCCGCTG